>JANIPN010000001.1:39190000-39209773 GCA_027478595.1 Erythroxylum anguifugum
CCATCAATTTATAAATACCAATTTAACAAATCAATAAATATTAAGTCCAAAATAATTGCAATTAAATTGACTTATCAGTTAATAATACAAAATATTATTTGATAAAATTTATTATATTAAATATTACTATATTCTATTTAATACATTACTATTACGATTTGGTCAAAGTTGATATTAAGAAGAATTATTGAGGATATATTAGGTAGTATGTATTTATTAGTTTACATTTCATCCTAAACCTCCCGAATCGGAGGCTTCTTATTTTTACTGTTTAAGATGGAATGAAACGTAACATAAAACCCTCTGCTTCTATCCCAGTTTTTTCCATTCCATTATGAAACCTTCAAACAATCGATGAAAATGTGTTACGTTCTATCTCATCTCATTATTAACTCCCAAGCCAAACAGAGTCTAAGTGAGAGTTGGTGGAAACAGTGAGAATAGAGAGAGAAAGGGATTGTTGTGGCGGCAAGGACGTAAAGAAAATTAGAAGAGAAATAAACCTATTATAAAACTGACTAGCATAAAATAATATTGTTTTATTTTGTGAAAAATTAAAGCATAAAACTACGTCATTTTGCTTCATTAAAAAAAAAAGATGTTTATGGCTTAAAATGACATCTTGTTCATGGAGTATATGATAAGAGTTTTTCCTTATCCTAAATTCCTTTCTATGGTACAAGCAATAAAAATACTATTCGGTGGACTACAGGCCGAGAAGAGAAAAGGCCCACCCAAAACCTATAAATAAAATCGAAGGCTTAAGTCCAAGAGAAGCTTTGTAGACAACAGTCCCATTGAGGCGTAAGTGGAGAAGGAAGAAAATGGCAACTGTAGGTGGAACTCCGTCTGCTAAGAGGTGGGTTCCTCTTGAAGCTAACCCTGACGTTATGAATCAGGTCGGTAACTCATCCATGGTTTTCTTCTTAACCTTTCTGTTTGTTTGCTGAGATTTTATAAATGGAGAGATTTAGGGTTTTCCGCAGATTGGATATTTGTCTCGCCTTTTGAAATTTTTTCTTGAATTAGAAGACGCCCTTTTTCAAAATTCTTTTTTCACTTGAAATGAAATAATTTTAGTAGGCCAATTGACACAATTGGAACAGAAAGAGTGGTCTTTACTATGTTGGGAAAGATTTCCAATTTCCTTTCCTAACGATGGAAAATGTTGAAATTAACACTTAGTTATCTGAAAATATGACTAGAATCCTGTAAGTTCGGGAAAACTGTAATGTATATTTGTTGATATTCAGATTTGGAGAATTGGGGAAGTGGGTGGTTTTCAAATTTTAGAATATGAGTGGAAAACAGGGGACGATGATTAAGAGAGAATAGTTTTGTAAATACCTGCTTTTATTGAATTCTAGAAGTATTTTCTTAGATTTTGGTGAAATATTTGTTAATGGTCCCAACGTGGGTTTCCAAATAACGCACCTTTGGTTGATTGTTATTGTCCTACTTTACTGAAGTTTCTTCTCTAGATTCTCTTATTTTCTCATTCCCTCTGAAATATTATTGCTTACCAGATTCATGGTTTAGCCAAGGTTCACGTTATATGATTTTCGATTCTCTCTCCTTTTTTTTTCCCTCCCTGTTTTAATATCTTCTTTTCTAGTTCCTTTGTGGTTTAGGGCTCCCTAAGACTGAGGCCGAGTGCTGTGATGTTTATGGATTGGATGAGGAACTATTGCAACTTGTGCCAAAGCCTGTTCTTGCAGTTATTCTTCTCTATCCATATAATGTAGAGGTGAACTTTCTCTATTCTTAATCTCTTGTACCCTAATTTCTAGATGCCGGTCATTCTTAAGTTCCATTCCTTTGCAACCTTGCTTTTCTCTTTGTATTTCCCTATATAAAGCTCATTCCTCCTTCTTAAACAATGTATTATCTATACCATAAACTGCCATTACTTTTTCATAAATTTGAAGTAGCCTTGCTGTAAGCAAGTCAATGGAGGTTCTTATAGTGAGGAACCCCATATACTGATTTTGGCTGTTTTTCCTTAATTTCTCAGAGAGAAGCAGAGAGAATACAGCAAGACAATGTTATGAAGGTCAGTGCAGTAATATATAATCATTGAGCATATGCTGAAAGTTCAGTATACCGGCATCTCATTAAATGAATGAATATCATTTGAGTTGCTTGTGCTCATCAGAAAGCCTAATCCAGGAGCATTTTGTGTTTGAAAATTGTATGTTTCATCAATTAGTGCATTTTGAAATGAGGATGCCTCATAAGGTTAGATTGATTCTAGATACTTACTGTCGAATTGAATTGATTGTTCCCTCTCCACACTTTGTTGAAATTTGCTTTTATGGAGAAGAAAAGTACCTAGAAGCATTTCCTACTCTTCCTGGTTCACAAGCATTTATTATTTGCTTGTGTCTTTTGGCTACAGGAACCAAACAGAAAAGTTTACTTCATGAAGCAAACAGTGGGTAATGCTTGTGGAACGATAGGACTACTTCATGCCGTTGGAAACATGACTTCAAATATCAAGCTATGTAAGTTGCTCTTCTTTTTTAATTCTCCTATTTTTCCTTTTTGTTGCTAGAAGTGCATGAATAAAATACCTATGAATTCTCATAACATCCACATAACATTACGTGATTACTTGAAATCAAAGTTCTCATAAACAAACATTTCTAAAACACTTACTTATGAAATAAGGGGAAAGACCAATGTCAAATGTATATCCTCATTTTGCTAGGTATTTATTTGCTTACGTGGACCTGGTGATATTGTAGTTGCATTATGATTGGATGCACTAATGGAAGAAGATTTTTAACAAACATGGGCTTTTGATGTTGAGCTAATTTGTGATGCAATTGTAGTTCATATCGATTCCATAGGGAAACCCTGAAGAACTGTATGTTTATGGATCTACTGTTCTGAATTTGAAGAGGCAAATGATCATGGATAAAAATGAAATGGATTAACCGCCAAAATAGATATCAGCTTCAGTATAGTCTTCAAATGAAGTCCTCAACCTTTTAATATTTCGATCAAGGTCAAAAGCCTTTTTATGCAGATTTAATAGGGAACCTTGATAATATTATATAAATTTTGCGTTGATAGGCATTTATCAATGCATCCAATGTAAGTCAAAATTTCGCAATTGTTGCTATCCATATTAGTATATCTGAATAGACATTTTAACAACTACCAGCTTGAGAAATGATTGAGTCTGCATTAAGCATTACACCCTCAATGAACGCATTTGGAAGGTTGTGATTAATATGGGAAAAATAGAATACAAAATTATGTCTAGTTTGATCAGTGGTAGTTGCAACAAAAAAATTCAAGTTTTTCTGAAATTTATTCCAATATAATTCTGTCACCAAGAATTCTTGTTTGCAATGACACTGTTCATCATCATACTTTTTAATAAGCTATTTAAAACTATACAAATCATATAGCTGTTGGAAGATTCAGATGGTAATACAAAACATTTTTTCATCGTTAAAAAGGAAAATTTCTAATTATGTATTTCTATTGGAAAACGCTACTTAGAAAATGCAGTACGGAACGGTAGGGGTCAAACTATTAGAAAATTGTGTTTGCAGGTTGAGAAATATGCAGTTTTTATTTTGTAATTGTTCTTCTCTGGTTGAAAAGACATGGTCAAATTCTGTTTTTTATTATATGTCATCGTCCTTATTGTTGATTAGCACTTTGTTATTTTCAGCTGAGGGATCATTCTTGGATAGATTTTTCAAAGCCACTGCTAGCATGGATCCATTTCAGGTTTCACTTCTATTCCTCCCCCTTCTCCCTCCATACCGACCATCTGCAACCTGTGCATTCAGAACTAAAGATCCTCATGATAATTGAATGGTGACTCCTTATTTATTTTTGTTTATTCTATGTACACTTTGATTAGCGTGCAGTTTTCCTTGAGAATGATAAAGAAATGGAGGTTGCGCATTCTGTAGCTGCTACAGCTGGTGAGACAGAGGTTAGTTTTGGACTGGATATTGATATTGGATATAATTTTGTTGAGAAAAAAACAACAATGCTAGTAATTAAACATTTTTAAAGTATATTGTGGTCCTCCTTAGTCTATGTCATTATTATATTCTCGATGTGCCCATTGTTGAAATTAACGTGTGATAGATAAGCCTAACAAGGTTTTGGACATTGTAACTGTTGTATGTTTCTTTCAGCTAATGTGTTTCTCTTACCGATTTCTTCTTTGTGTAGGCTCCAGACTGGGTGGACGAGCATTACATCTGTTTCACGTGTGTGGATGGTATATATTTTCTTAATTTCTCTGTCTCTCTCTTGTTTTATTATCTTTTAACACTCTTTGAGTGTGGAATTATAACAAGTGAAAAATGAGTTTTTGTAAATATTTTTATGGTTGATGATGTGAATGGTTCTACTACTACTGCTGTTCCCATGGCAACATAATCAATTTCTGGATGTGTTGCTTATAGGGGAACTTTTTGAGCTTGATGGAGAAAAGTCAGGACCAATATCTCATGGTCCAACCTCACCTGGCAGCTTATTACAGGTTGGTATATGGACATCCCTCATCATTGTTTCTTGGAATTTTTAAGACTAGAAATTTTGGCCAGATAAGAAAATGATAATTAGTTCTATCAGTGACAATGAGGGAAACATTGTCTTGAAATGTATCCTTCATTTCACAAGGTTGTCAAATGAAGGCTTGAAATAACAGATTGGAATGGCATGATCATAAGATCACTAATGATTTATATTTGGTTCTAACTTGCATATATCCAACATTTGACATTTCACAAGATTGGGACGACATGATCATAACAAGATCAATAATGATTTACATTTGGGTTCTATGTTGCATGTATTCACAAGATTGGAGTGAAGTGACATGACGTAAACTTAATAGTTGCCTTTGATTGGTAAAAGAAAATGGAAGATTAAATGACATTAGAAACTAGAATAATGTTACTTATGGTTATACGAAATTTATCTTAGTTTGTTTGCTTATGCTAACGAGTCTTATATTTTGTGGAACATGAACATGTGACTTGGACAAATGTAAATCATTATTGATCTTATGATCATGCCCTTCCAATCTTGTGAAATGTTGCATACATGCATGGTAGAATCTAAATGTAATTATTATTGATGTTCTTATGATCATGCCATCAACCTTGTGAATGTTAGATACATGCAAAGTAGAATCTAAATGTAAATTATTATTGATCTTCTTGTCATTCCTTTCTTGTGAAATGTTGGATTCATGCAAGGTAGAATCTAAATATAAATTATTATTGATTCCTTCTGATATGGATGAGTGTTTTATTAGGAATCTATTAGAGGAGTATGGGTGTTTTATTAGGAGTCTATTAGAGGAGTATTTTATTTTTAGTAGAAGTGTATTGTTTTCCTATTGTTTTTGCACTAGTTTCTGTTATAGTTATGTTAATAAAAACAGTTAAAATAGGAGTCTTTCTAAGAGTCCTAAAACAACTTGAATAGTAGTCTTTCTAGGAGTCCTAGTTTAGGTGGAACTTTTATGCTGTCTTAGTTTAGGTGGAACTTTTATGTTTCTTTGCCTATATAAGGCTATTACATTATGCAATAAAGTAATGGGGAAAGTTATCATAAAAATTAGCTAATTAGGAGTAGAGTAGTTTAGCCAATCTCGGTGGACCTTGTCTTTGACAATTGCTGCCAGTTTTTCATCACCAAAAATAGTTTCTGCAAAGAAGGGAACCAACGTATATAAGGGGGAAGAGATTAACTTTTCTGAGAATCGTCCATGGACTCAATCCCAAGCATGGGCACATAACAATTTGGTATCAGAGCAGGAGATCATGGACGAAACGGGCCATTCAGTTGCAGAGCAATCTTCGGTAGATTGGCAGATGGATCAGAGGTTACGAGCATTAGAGATGGGGCAGCAAGAATTGAAGGCTCAATATGCAGAGATTATCCATATGCTTGCAAGGTTGGAAGGTGCAAAGCGAGCGATTATTAGGCGCCATCACCACCACCACGGGAGGAGAGGACCGATGGGGGCGGTGGGGCAAGAATGTGCCTAAATATACTAAGATGGAATTTCCAACGTACGATGGCTCGATGGATCCGTTGATTTGGCTTCACAAGTGTGAGCAGTTTTCCTAACCCAACAAATAGCGGAGGAGGAGATGGTAAGATTGGTTGCTTTTCATTTAATGGGGGAGGCCCAACTTAGGTTCTTCCAACTTGAACAAGAAGAACCAGGATGTATTGTTACTCTTTCAAAAACCATTGCAATATGAGATTCGACTCTCACCTTAGCAACAACCTTATAGGAGAATTGGCAAACCTCAAACAGACAGGGAGCGCAGAAGAACAAACACTGTTGGCTCGAACCATAGGGCTTCCACGAGACCTACAAGTAAATTTATTCACGGCTGGGTTGGTAGAAGGGTTGCGAATCGAGGTGGAGATGCAATATCCTGTTTATCTTGGGGCTGCAATGAACTTAGCAAGGGCATGTGAAAGAAATTACAGAGTATGCAGATGCAATACACCTAAGAGGCAAGAGGCACAGCCGAAACACCACCTTATGGCCATCTTTGCAACTGGACAGTAGTAGTAACAACACCAGCTCGAGTGCAACCACACTTTTAGGAAGTAAGATAAACTCAGGGGCTAAAACAACAACCTCCAGTATAGCAAGTACTCCCACCCCGACGGGAAGACACTTAACCAAAGCGGAAATGGCTGAAAGAAGAGAGAAGGGGTTGTGCTACATTTGTGACAAGTTTTATTCTGTGGGGCACAAATGTTAGAGACTATTTTGGATTAAGGTGTTGGATTCTGAGGAAGAAGAGGAGATATCTTTGCATACTATCACTGGCATAACTTGATTTCGAGCTTTTGGGCAAGCTCAATGTGGAAGAGGGGAGTAATGATATGGATGAGTGTTTTATTAGGAATCTAGAGGAGTACTTTATTTTTAGTAGAAGTCTATTATTTCCCTATTATTTCTGCACTAGTTTCTGTTATAGTTATGTTAATAAAAACAGCTTGAATAAGAGTCTTTCTAAGAGTCCTAAAACAGCTTGAATAGGAGTCTTTCTAGGAGTTATGTTTCTTTGCCTATTATGTTACGCAATAAAGTAAGGAAGAAGTTACATTAAAATTAGCTAATTAGGAGTAGAGTAATTTAGCCAATCTCGGCAGACCTTGTCTTTGACAAGTGCTGCCAGTTTTTCATCACCAAAAATAGGTTCTTCAAAGAAGGGAACCAATGTAAATAAGAAGAAAGATATTAACTTTCCTGAGAATCGTCCTTGGACTTAATCCCAAGCTTGGGCACATAACACTTTCTTGTGAAATGTTGGATACATTCAAGGCAGAATCTAAATGTAAATTATTATTGATCTTCTTGTCATTCCTTTCCTGTGAAATGTTGGATTCATGCAAGGTAGAATCTAAATATAAATTATTATTGATTCCTTTCTTGTGAAATGTTGGATACATGCAAGGTAGAATCTAAATGTAAATTATTATTGATGTTCTTATGATATGTCGTTCCAATCTTGTGAAATGTTGGATACATGCAAGTTAGAACCAAATGTAAATCATTATTGATCTTCGTATGATCACGTGATTCCAATCTTGTGTTGTCATTTTAAGTCTTCATTTGATACCCTTGTAAAATGTTGGATAAATTTTGTAACTAACTATCACAGATGATTATAATTAGTACTGAATCTTAACTCTTCAAATATCATATTGCATAACAGGATGCTGCTAAAGTCATTGCCCGCATCATTCAGCAGAATCCCCACTCGCTCAATTTTAATGTAATGGCCATCTCAAAGAAAGCTGAGGATTAGCTTTGATAGAGCATCTTCCATCTCTCTGCAGCAGATTCAGGTGTTCATCACTGTAATAGAACATACCTTGTTAGTGAAAAGATTGCTACGGCCAACGTAAATTTCAGTTGTAATAATAATTATGGAAAGAGTTGAAGCTTAATTAAATGGCATGAATGGTGTGGTTACGTATCTGGTAGTTTGGGAATGTTACGTATAAAATAATAATAATGCTGTTATACAGCTGTAAGGGGTATAAGAAATGTAACGGTTCTCACACATGGCATGAATTAGCTAATGTAATGTTTGTGTCTCTCTCTATCTCTCTCTCTCTCCAGCTCTCTGTTCTTCTTCTGGACTCTTCTGTTTCTCCTCCTCTCCCTCTCTCTTCTATTCTTCATTTTATTTCATAACAGGGAAGCCATAAAAGCATCTTGGATTTTGCTTGCCCTGAGATGTCTTATTTGGAGCTGTGAATTCACAAGGGCGGTATGTGAAGCTTGCTCTTTTATTAATGCTACGTGTTGGATCCGATTTGACGTCACAGACTCGGCTTGAAGCCTAATCTAAAAAAGACTAAAGCCTGATTGATTTTTAGGTTTTTAAAAACTTCTAACTGCAATACTTTCTACTTCCCAAACAAGAACTACCCGCTGCATTTGGGGTCAGGAATAATTCTAGATGGGAAGGTTGTGAACTCGAAAATCTCCTGCAAAGACATTATTTGCTGATCAATATGTTGACAGGGTTTTAATATAATCCAATATTGGCAATCATCTCGTGTTGCGATAAATTGGTGACCCGGACAAGGGGGCTTCAACTGTCTCCACTCCACTCAGTTTTAAGCACTAGTGGTTGTTCTCATTCTTGATGTTCCAAACAATTATTGTTTATTTTACCATGATATGATGTGAAACATCTATCCAAGGATTATATCTTGTAGTTTGGTGTGTGACATTCTGGTGCCATGCATGCAAACTTGTGTCTATTGACTCAGTTTATCTGAGTTCAATGCCAATAGTTCTTAATTATATTGATTTGAATTCTTTAGATGAACAATGAATCTTTTGTGTGCACCATAATACGTTGTGATCAGATCCCCGATAGATTACATGTCGTGCATTCTATTCTGCTGTGCTTCTATGCCATTAACCTCCAAATTGCAGGATATGCTTGGAGTAAATTGGAGACAAATGCAAACACTTCTGATGACCGAAGAATGAATAGAGCAGACTAAACGCAGCTCTATTCTGAAACTATCAACATTAACCTTTTTCCTGTTCGAAATATAGATACGAAAACCATGCTAGTCAAATGTACAATTGCAATCTAGCACGAGATCATGCTCACTACTCTCCTAGCAGACGTTATTGCTGTAAAATTTCTGAGTCTGCAGATTCCTGTGCAACTGTTGTATATTTTGTTACTTATCAGGGGTGGTTTAATATTGCAGCTGGTGGGTAGTCTTTCCTGCCACTGCCACAGGATGGTTTCTTCATTCTTTGCATATAGTTTTACGTGGTTATTCACATGAAATTGATAGTAACAAGTTCTTTCTTTGGTAAACTGTGTTTTATCCAGCTTCAGTGAACCATTAATGAACTATACAAATGAGAGCAGCCCTTAGGCTTGTAACAGGAAAATTAGTAACAATGTTATGCTAGATTCTGATCATGAATGCATGGAGCCGACGGGTCAACTTCATGATAATTAGTTTACACAAGTAGAAAACCCTGACTAGTGCAATTATATCTATGATCTTCATAGCAATGTTGTAGCATAAGATAGAGGGGGCCACCGTACAATTGCCTTTAGGTTGTGATTTTTTGATTTAATGTAAAATATGCTAATATTTTATTAAAGAGACTGGTCCAACTGGTAAAGCTTACCTTTTACATGTCTACCAATTCAAAAGTCTTGCTTACGAGTCGCAGTTTGACTCAGAAAATGACCAACTGGGAGTGGTGATATTGATATACAGTTTTTTGTATTTAAAAATAATATTTTACGTATGAGAATTTTAAAATAAGATTCAGAAAGTATTATACTTTACGAAAAAAAAAACAAAATTATGATAAACTAATATCAATATATGCCTAAGAAATAATGCAAATTAAGATAAGAATAAGTTAATAGGTATATATCTACTTAAAAAAATTTATACCAATATTAGATCCTAGAATTTAGAATAAATTAATTTATATTTTTAAATATAATTAATTTGAAAGAGATATGACCTAATTAATCTTAATTATTAGCTTTAAGAATAATAAAAATCAACGAAAAAGAATGACACATTAAACGTTTGTATTTAATCGGTAAATTAAATCCCAAGTCCAGCAATAAAGAGCTTAAGCAATTTCTTAATTTCATATTTTACATTTAATATGGTAATAAACTGTAATAAACAATAAATTAGTATGCACAACAATCTATAATAAAAACAAAAATTAAATAAATACCGTATTCAATTGATTATCGGATTTAATTTTGATACAATACAATATTAGTATTAATTAATATTGGGTGCCGTTTAGAACAAAATTTTAAAATTATTATAAGATATCCCCTTAACATATTGTATTATATAATTTTTAATTTTAGATCAACCATGTCTCAAAAAAATCACAATAATATAAATTTTATATAACAACTATATCTTTATTTTCATTAATATTAATTTTATATATTTTACATATAAATAATAGTTACAGTTCATATAAAAAAGAGATTATTTAATTATCTCACAGATATAAAACTAAGGATAATACAAAATATTTTATTTAATTATCTCACAAATATAAAACTAAGGATAATACAAAATATTTAAAACATTATAGCAAAAAAATTATATCAATCATATATTATTATTATTATTAATTTATTATTACTAATTTTTATTATTATTAATTTTATCATTATTATTCACCACTACCATTTCAGGAATAGCTAAAGATAAGGAAGGGGTGTCTTTAGATATTATGTAAATTCAAGAATAACTAAACCTTAGGATTATCTATTCAGTATAATTTTTTCAACCAAACAAAATAACAACTTATTACTAAGAATAGATGAGGAATGGAATAACCATTCTTCTCAACCAAACACCCCAAGAGTTCATGATTAATATTGTTCAATTACTTAAGTTCTAGCTATGATCTAAGTCCTTTCAATTATATATCTCATTTATTCTAATCTTGTAAATTATTTATTCTTATCTTGCACAATATTCATTCTTATCTCATTAATTCTTATCTTATATCTTGTTTATTTTTATTGTCGTCTATGAAAATAGTAGTTATAAATTTTGATTCAATTATAAAATTTGATTAATATGAGGTAAAATATGTCTTTTCTGAAAATTTGAAATTATATCTTATCATTATAAATAAAATATAATAATCTTAATTATTACAACTTCTAGTAAAAATTTAAAATATTTACTCCTAATCATGAATATCATAGTAAGGTTAAAAGTTTGAAATTTTAAAATATTATTTTTGATGATGATGATATTATTATTATTATTATTATTATTATTATTATTATTATTATTATTATTATTATTATTATTATTATTATTATTATTATTTCTAAACTCACCATTCTAATTTATTATTGTAAAAGAGATAAAATCATATTTATAATTAAATTTCATCTTAATGTAATTAAATATAAAGAATTGGTGCCTATTTTTTAGAAGTTAAAAATTACATTAATGTTTTAAAAAAGAGGTTCAAATAAAATATTGCCTAGTATACATACAAGTTAATGTACAAACTAGTTAAGAAGAAGGCGAAGAAGACAATCTCAGTAGCTAAAAGCAGAGTGTATAAGAAATTTTACCAAACATTAGATACTAAAAATGGAGAAAATGACATTTTTAAGTTGGCAGGGAGAGGAAAACGAGAGACATAAATCAAGTTTGTGTACAAGAGATAAAGCGGGATGATGCTTGTAGCTGAAAATGACATCAAGAAAAGATGACATAGGTACTTTTATAGTCTTTTTAAAGAAGGCATAGATGACAACATATCTTTAGGTAATCTTAGCACTTCTAAGAGGTTTTATAACTTGACTCGTTGCAGACAGATTACAACGGAAGAAATTAAAAGAGTTTTGAGGAGGATAAAGAGTGAAAGGGTGGTAAGGTATGATGAGATACCTAGGTTTAAAAAGCCTAGGCGAAGAGTGTTTTACTTAAATAGCTAAGCTTTTTAACGTAATCCTTAAAACTATCAAAATGTCGAATGAGTGGAGATTAAGAACGTTAATTCCTCCATACAAGAACAAAGGAGATATTCAAAATTATAACAACTATAGAGGTATCAAATTACTTAGTCACACCATGAAGTTGTGAGAGAAGCTAATTGAGAAGAGAATGAGAAAGGAGGCGCCTATCTCGGAGAACCAATTTGGCTTCATGTCAAGAAGGTTTATGACAGAAGCGTTATATCTTTTAAGACAATTAACAAAATATTATGGGGACAGATAGAGTAATCTACACTTGGTATTTACTAATTTAGAGAAAGCATATGACATGGTACCTAGGGAAATCTTATGGAGGTGTTCAGAGGTAAAGGGAGTTCCTTTGTCTTATATATGTGTTATTAAGGATATGTATGTAGGGATAAATACTAAAGTAAAGACAATAGGAGGCAATATAAAAAATTTGTCACTGAGGCTCCTCGTTGAGCCCTTTTCTATTTGCAATAGTAATGGATGAGTTCACCAAAAATATTTAAAGGGATGTGCCTTGGTGTATGTTGTTTGTCTTCGATATTATCTTAGTGGCTAAGACAAAAGAGGGTATCAATGTCAAGCTAAAACATCGGAGGGATATGTTAAAGTCGAGGGGGTTTTAAATTGAGTAGGACTAAGACTGAATACTTAGAGTGTATCTTTTTTGGCCATAAAGTGGACCCTGATGTGGAGATAAATAAATATTTAGAAGTAGTACTATGAAAAGAGCATTTTAAGTACCTAGAGTCTATCGTTCTATGTAATTGAGAGAATGATGAATATATAGTCCACTGTATCATATTAGAGTGACTTAAATGGAGAAGTGCATCAAAAGTTTTATCTAACAAGAAAACACAACTCAAGGAAATAATACTTAGAAACTATAAGAGGAAAAAAGGAAGACTTAAGAAGAATTGAAATAAAGTAATTAAGAATTATATGACTTTTTGGGAACATATCAAAGACATGACCCGTAATTAAAAAATTTTGACGTACTAGGATACGAATAAAGAATCTCATGTTAAGAGGTCTTTATCGTTCTCTTAAGTCCTCTAAACTTTTTTCTTCAACTCATTTGTTTTATAAATAGTACTTCTCTAGTAGTTGTTTAGCTTGAGTAGTTTTTTACTTACGCTACTTACTTTATTGTAATGGTAATGTGATTTATTCTTCTACTTGTCTTTTTTCCTTTTTGTATTTATTTACTTATTTTATTTGTATTGTTAATCTTTAACATGTTTATGTATTGTGTTACATATTTTTATACATTTAGTTATACATATTTATTTATATTTTGTTACTATTAATTTGTACTACATGTGAGTCTATCAGAAAAAGTCTTTCTACTATATAGAGATAAAGCTGTGTATTATTGGATCTTCCTAGATCTCACATTTTAGCAAGGCTCTCACTGAGTGATCTTGTTGTTGTTAATGTTTGTACATACTATGTAACCTTTCTAAACCATCACTAATTGTTAATTAATTTACTATTTTTTTATCCTTTAACTATCAATTCACCGCCTAATTAATTTACTTTCTTTTAATCTTGAAGATCCTAATCTTATTTAGAAGGAAAAGTTATAGTTTGAATTCTATCTAAGATTTGTTCTTGATCATTCTTCACTTATCCAACAAAGGGCCCAAATTAACTAGATTAATGAGGGGGATAGAGCTTCTAAGTTCTTTCTTAATTCCTTATCAGACAGGAGAAATGTCAATAAATTTGTTCTGTAACTAATGTGGATGAGAGACTTTTATCTGATCAATCGAGGATAATAGAGGAGGTTATCAATTTCTATAGGGGCTATTAGGGTCAGATCTTGATTCTTATACCCTTATAGACTCTCTCTAAACTATTATTTCCAATGAAATCACCAAAAGGTGTGGAATTTATGCTTTCAATTTTAGAAAGATTATCATTTGAATTCTATTGATATTGGTTTATAAAGTTTGTTTAAGGAATGTTAGATTCTAATTATATGTTAATTTGGTTCATATATATAACAATTTAAGGTGTGGATTGATAGGTTGCAAGTAAAAAGGGATTGATTTTTTAAAATTCTAATGATTTTGGATTATGATTTGCTTGAGGATAAGCAAAAGCTTAAGCGTGGGAAATTTAAAAAATGCTTAATAGACTATGTTTTTTAACCCTATGTTTAGTGCATTTTTCTTAACTATTAGAGATTTTTTATTATTTTGATACTAATTTTATTTCCGATGTGTTATTAGTTTTTAACAATTTTCATAAGTATATTAACATAGCATAAGAATTTCTATAGTCCAATGATCTTCAATTAAATTACATGATAAATAGGGTTAAAACTAATCTTATGGGGATTCTTTACCTAGGTACTTCTTATCTGATCTAGTTAATCTCTTATGAGTCATGTTCTAGGTTATTATTTGTGTTGAACTTCAGTTTAATTTTTTTGTTTCAATTAATTCATCGTCTTAATTTGTCAGTTAGATAATTAAAAAGAGGTAGTTATTCAGTTAGATAATTAAAAAGAGGTAGTTATTAGTACTTGTAGTCTTTGTGAGATCAACTCTCAATATTTACAATCACTATACTATAATAAGGTGTACTTGCCTTTGGCATCTATGTGATAGGTATTATGCTTATCAAAGCCTATGATGAAGGAAAACCTTGTATGATTCATTTCCTCAAACATTCGAAACAATAGTGTGTTGTCAATGTCCTAGGTGTGATCTCTATCAATCGAAAATAAGCAATCCCATCCACCAACACGAATAAACTCTCAGACTCTTTGAGTGAGTTCAATATAGTCTAGCCCTACCCAATCAATGCTTCAACTCTCTTTGTAAATTTTGACCTTATCCTCTTTAACTGTGTGATCTGAGCTGACACTATGAATTGAAGCACGGGATGTGTAGGTCGTACAGATTCTGGTTGTCAAGGTGGTTATTATGAAGTGCCCTCACCTTTTTGCCTCTTCCTAGGTACTCATTTTCTCACCTTTAGTGTGGTGTTTGCTCTCCTTTTCATTATTCCTTAAAACATGAAAAGAACAAAATTTTCCAAAAAATGGAATAATATACATTAATCAATGCATCAGTAGCCATATTATTCTTCCCTATCTTGTACATTAATTTATATGGAGACTTATTAATAAAATTTGACCATACAGTATGCATCTAGTTCTCAAATGCCTTTGACTCCCTGAATACTTCAAAGCTTAATGATCAATGTACAAAATAAGCTCTTTTCCAATTAAATAATGTTCTCACGTCTTTAAGGCTTTAACAATAACATAAAATTATTTATCATAAGTGGCCTACTTTTTCCTAGCATCACACAACTTTTTACAAAAGAAGGCTATTGGCCTTTTCTCTTCAGATAGCATAGCTCCAATCTTAACTTTGCTAGCATCACATTCTACTTCAAACAACTTACCAAAATCGAGCAAGGCTAGAATAGGTGTGGCACATAATTTTTCCTTATTACATGTAAAACTTTGCTCTTATTCTTTTTTCTCATTTTAACTTTTACTTCTTCAGAAACTTGGTAATTTAAGTCACAATGCTCCTACAATTATCGATGAATTGAATATAAAATAACGCTGACCTATGAAAACTCCTCACATCCTTAACATTCTTAGGTATAGACCACTTCCTAATAAGTCTTACCTTCTCTTCATCCACTCTCACTCCATCTTTCCCCATAATAAAACCAAGGAAAAACAAAAATTTCATCGTAAAAGTGCGCTTCTTTAAATTAGCATACAGTTTGTTTTCCCTCAAGATACTGAACACACCACTCAAGTAATCTAAGTATTCCTCTTTTAACTTGTTATAACTAAGTATATCATCAAAGTACGTAACTATAACTTAACTAAAAAAGGTTCAAACACTTTATTCATCAACGTCATAAAAGTTCTAAGGGCATTGGATAACCCAAAATGCACTACTAACCATTCATACAACCCATCTCTAGTCTTAAACTTAGTTTTCATTCATCCCTAAGCTTAATTTGAAATTGACGGTAACTACTCTTGTGGTTAATTTAACCACTATTGCGGTTAATTTTAGAAAAGATCATTATCGCACTCAATTGATCTAACATATCATATTACCTTAGGATAGGAAATTATATCCAATAGTAGTCTTGTTAAAGGCTTGACTATCCACACAAATCCTTCAACTACCATCTTTCTTACATGTAAGTAAAGCAGGAATTGCATATGGGCTCCTACTCTCTCTAATATGCTCCTTTCTAATTAATTCCTCTACTTTCTCCCTAGTGATCTCATTCTCTTTTAAAATCATACGATAATGAGATAAGATAGGTAAACTAGCCCCAGAAGTTAAATCAATACAATGTTGTATATCTCTCATAGGAGGTAATCCATTGGGTAGCTCATAAGGTATTACATTTCTAAATTCTTCTAAAATTGGCTGCACTTTTAAAGGAATCTCGTCTTCTCTTTTCACTCTATTATTCCTTTCTTACTATCAACATATGTACCTTCCTCATTTCTTTCATCTCACTCATAAAACTTCCCTTATTATTTCCATTTTTAATAATGGCTTCTTTATCCCATTAAGTTTTACCACTCTATTTTCACCTATGGTTACTAACTTGTACTTCATACTTTCTTCATAAATCAATAAATATTCTCCCTACTTGAGTCCCTTCTTGATTGATACGTATCGATATCATAGCCATAGTTTACCCAACAAAATTTGACATACATCCATATTAACAACATTATAATAATATTCATCTGAGTATTTTTTTAATAGAGAGTGACACCTTACACCTTTCTATGACACGAATATCACCAATAATAGTAATGCATACGATGCTGTAGGGTTCGAGGTGAGGCTCGATCTATAACTTTAGCTTCTTGACAACCGATTTACTGGTGATATTCTTTTGACTACCTCTATCAATGATCAACTCACAAAGATTTCCTTGTACCTGGCCTCTAGTGCAAAACAATTAGTGTCGTTACTAATATTGATGCTCATTTTTAGAAATCATTAATCTCATAATAACTCTAACAAATCCATCTTCTTCTCCCTTAGGTTATTCATAATCTTTCTTATTCGACCTACACTAGTCTTCCTTAGAAACTCCCACTACCTACTCCATTATGTTGGCAAACTTTTGCTTCAGATATTCATTGGAACAATGGCCTAGTTCCCCACATTTAAGGCACTTTGGAGGAGCTAGTTTAGCATAAGGGTTCGCAAGTTTAGCAGCTAGTGTTTGGTTTGCACATGAAAGACATCATTATAAGCAATTTGCATGGGACTATAGTTATGGCAATAGGGAGGAACTGTAGACGAGAAAGATACACCCATGTCTAATCAAATAAAGCTTTCTTTATCTCACATATAATGCTAAGGCAACAGTCTGAAGTTGGATATTTTGTTCCCGTGAACAATTCAATCGCATTATAAAATACTTCCAACTTTGCACAAAATTCTCTAACCAACACCCTTTGGTCTTTTGTAGATATATAATCTTAACGAGAATCTCTTTATCTTAGTCTGGTAAACACATCAACATACTGAATTGCTGACTCTAACATCTTGAAGGTTGAGTTCCATTTGGTTGAACAATCCAAAACAAGCATCTCCGTACTCGAAATGTATAGTTGTTGTGTAGTTTTTTCAAATTTCCCAACTCTTTTAAGTGTTGCACTCCAATACACTAATTATTATGAATCGAATCTATCACTTCCTTCATCATATCCAATCCGTCTTTCACAATTAAATTCAGAGTATATGCAAAACAACATATATGGAATAACCTTCCACTAACCAACAACCTTTCTACCCGTATCTTATTCTTCAACTTTTCAATCATAGCATCATTCATGCTACATTTGAAAACTATTATAATGGATAATTTGGTGTCGATATTAAAACCTGTCAAACAGTCTCCTAACACTGTTGCCAACTTTTCACTTGTATGCGTTGCCAGCACGTAAATGAACCAATCATATAAAAAAAATCAATCATAATATAATGAAAAATAAAATGACAATAATATTAAAGAATATAAATTACCTTAAAAGTTTATTGCGTAGAGTTCAATCATTGTCAACATAATGTGTCGTCACTGCCATATAACCTTTCTTTTAGTTACCGACTATCTATATATTTGTTGTAATAGCAATCCATTTTTTAATACTTGATAATGTTCTTAAATTTCTTTTTTTTTATCCTTGTATATCTTCACAATATCGTTCTTCAACATATTCCGAGTTAGAATCTTGAAAGTCGATTGTAGTTACAAAACATCCTAAATCTTTTGGTATCAACTATAAATCGCAAATATTCATCACCAATTACCATAAAAGCTGTTAAAAATCTTGATCTGTTGTTGTCATATAATGTTGCAGTCATTTCATTATTCCCTCTCATAAGGTTAGGGGTAAAAAATGTTTAACCTCCTAATACCATCTTTTTTCTACTACATAAATCCACATATCTCTTTAAATGAGAGGTTTCACCTCTTGAAATCCCAACCAACATCTTTTGATAATACTTACGTTCGATTTTTTTTTACTCCGTCCATCAATCTATTCTTATTAAAATGAACTTCACTTTTTAATTGACTTCGAGTTGGACTTCTATATTCACTTGGTATAAGATTAGAAGTTTCCACTTTTCTCTCCAATACCGAATTATAACTCCTTATTGAAGGAATATGTTCATCCATTTGAAGCAATTAACCTATAAATATATATGTTATTCATAATCATAACTGAATATATATGCTATTCATAATCATAATTAGAATCAGTCATCAATGACTTACACAGTCACATACATTGTGATCATGTCACAAACACACACAGGCATGTAAGTGTTTTCTTGGATTTACATGGGCATGTATGTGATCGCAAACACCTTGTCGATGATAACAATCCCAAAAATTCCAGTGTTTTACAAATTTAACCTTTAATCAAAATCAAAATCAAAATATAGCAAAGGAACTTTACTTTGGTGGGTGTGTGACGAAGATAAGCTAAAAAACATAGTGGCAAGGTAGCAGGGTGGCGTTGCGAAGGGCCAGCTAGAGGGGCAACGAGGTTAATGGGCGATCAAGGTTGGAGGGTGAAGGTGTAACGAGTGGCGACTTGCTCGACAAAGGGGTAAATGACAATGAGGGTATGGATGACGATAGGTCGGCCTATGAGGCTAGACTTAGTTATTTTTAATTGGGCATGAGCTTGAGCTGTCCAGGCTTAGATTGGCTCGAGAAATAATTCTTCTAAGCAAGGCAACATTATTTTATTTAGAAGAGTTGAGTGACTCGATTAAAAAAAAGGCATTATTTTATAATTTTAATTTTAAAAAATTATTTTTAAAAAATTGACTGGATCAATCCCATTGCCATCCCTAAGGTCCTATTTAGTTGAATGTTAATTAATGGAATGGAATGTAATACAATGGAAGGGACGGAATGGTTTATAATGGAATGAAATGTAATATAATAAAAAGTTGTTTTGGAAGAATGAAAGAGTCCATAATGTAATGTAGTGAAATATTGTTTGGAAGATGAATGGAATGGAATGTAATGTATAATAAATGACTTTTATACTCCTTATATTAAATAGTTGTTGCAGGAGGTTTATTATTTTATTATTAATTATATAAAAATATTAGTATTAATTATTTAATAAATTTTATTTTATTTTATGTGATTTATATTAAAAATAATTTATTTATATAAAAATATATACAAA
>JANIPN010000001.1:39340881-39350899 GCA_027478595.1 Erythroxylum anguifugum
CGGGTGGGTCGGGTACGGGTAAATATGAATCGGGTAAAAAAATATACCAACCCATACCCGGACTGGTAGGGCGGGTACGGGCGGGTAAACGGGTGACCCGCCCGTTTTGCCAGGTCTACGCAAATCTAAAAAAGCTAAGCCTCATCCTCACGCAAATCTTAATACTCCTTTCATGTTTAGGATTATGGTGCCCTCTCCTTCAATCTAGACTCTTCTTCTAAAATGTAGATGTTTCTTTGTTAGTGACTTGTCAGAAAATAAAACAACTTCATTATCTTTTTCACCGTGAGAGAAGCACAATGATAACGCCGATCGTCAGGACTAAAGATCGCGCTTTTTCACTTCTCTTTGACATTACTGAGGAAGAACTCGATGACTGAAACTTCCGACGACTGAAACTTCCGCTTCTTCTTAGGCTGCCGTCAAATGTCTACTTCCGATGGAACCGGTTTTAGAGATGAGAAGAACAACTCTTCATTCCCTGTTTCCCTCTGCCTTTGTCAAGATTTAGATCACCCCCTCCGACGCAGTCCGTTCAGTATACTTCCGGTCGACCAACGGTTTCGTTGTTGCAAAAAACTCGGACTGGACCGTACGATCCGACCGAAACCCGCCAATTTTTATATATAGAGGTTTTTAGGAAAAACCGAACCGGACCACTGACCGGTTCAAAAAAATTTTGGTCGGACTGTACGGTCCGGTTCGGTTTTTAAAACATTGAAAAAAACTCTTTTTTAAATGACAGTCAAATAGTCAACTAACTTTTTAAAAAAGCTCTTCTTTAAAAACTTTTACCGACAAAAACTTTACTGATATAAGTTAATCCAAATTGGCACTTAATTGGTTATGTAATGGCTTTTTAGGGAGTCGCCTATCCTTGGTGAGGAAATCAAAAGACTCGGGAAACTACTTACAGTGGCGACAAGGATTTCCTCGAACAACCAGGTCTCACCTAGTCAAAAGAGAAGATAGGGTCTTGAAAGATAAAGGAAATTGGAAAATAACTACACTGTCCATGGTCTGAAAATACAAGAGAGTAAAACTCAGCTCGGTTATTGTCACTCCTACTCAGTACTCACACCAACATTAATGCTTATGCAATACCACTACGTGACTAAACCGAACTAATGATCTACTTAGTCTACATTATTAAGGCTTAAATGGCTTAGATTCATTCCTAAATGAACAATATAAACTTCTAATGTGAAGAATCCATCTGAGTACGGCTGATTAATTTAGACAAAACCATTCCTTTTAATGTCCATTTTCACGTCAATTGGTTTGACTAACTTCGAATTCATTGTCCTTTCCTTACCAGTTTGAAATGTCGTAAATTGTAACGTAGACTAGTTCATGGCACAGAAAGCAATAGCTAGTTTTGATAACGTCTTGTATAATGGTTCTATACCTTTTGTTGTTTCATCCTCCGGCTCTATTTCTCGAAATCAAACCATAATTTTTTGATGAAAAGCAAAAAACGCATTCATTTGGATTCATATGCGGGGTCTGGTCTGAAAATGAACTGCCGATATGGCGGCTCAGGTTGACCTATAATTTCCTACCTGACAGTATCTTAATAAATTACAACAGCTGTATCATTTTTCGCACGGAGGACTTGGTTGGTTCTAACAGGATTATGGTTGTTGGAATTTTCTCGGGAAAATGTCCTAGATTTTGTCAAAGTAGCTAAGAAACACCGAGTTACAGGTGGTCTTGGGACTTTAAACTCCGCCAACTTGTTGCATTTGGAACCAACGTCGGATGTTGAAAATGTAACACCGAACTAAAGAACATTAATTCATGTCGAAACAAAAGTAGAATCCAACTAGTTCTTTATCTTTACTGTCCAAACTTAGTTTACAGGCGTAGCTTTGGAAACTGCACAATTTGTCCGTGACCATTTTCGTAAACGAGTAAACTAATGGCGGAGTTGTTGAAGACAAGTTTTTTTTTTTATTGTGTATTTTATTCGTTTATGTGCTTATCTCTCCATTTGCTTCTTGTTCCTCTACGCAATCCTTTTTCCTTGTCTCTTACATCAATGTGAATCATGTACCTTCCTATTGTTTCAGTTTATATATAGCATTCAGATGCTGTTCTTGCTCTTCTGTCCAGCAGGTGTTATCCATCCAATTCAGCTCATTGCAAGATCATTTCATCCTGCTAATGCCATTGGACTTCTTCAGCAGAAAGAATTGTATCACCTAAGCTGTAGAAGCACCTGAATCATTTCCATTTCTTACTTTACACCAGATTCCAAGCACAAGCAGTCTCGTTGCCAGTCGGTCAAATTTTTATTAAGGGTGTCTTAAATAATTGTATCAGATTACTGATATCGAATTGGGGTTGAAAGCTGAAGCAGGAGTACTTCAACAGAAAGTATGACGTCACTTGAAGACATCAGCAAGGAAGCTGTTGATTTGGTATGTAATCAGGACTATCTGCATGTTCTGTTGTTTTAGCATTCATAAATGCATTCTTTTATTGCATGATTTCCAATTAAATGAAAATTAAAAGTGCACTTCCTGCTTTTTCCTGCACAGAAATATAATTGCTGATATTCCTGTAAGTTAAATTCTTGCAGGAGAACATTCCTATTGAAGAAGTTTTTGAGCACTTGCAATGTACAAACGAGGGACTCAACGATAACGAGGTTCAAAAGCGTCTGAATGTGTTTGGCTACAACAAACTTGAAGAGAAAAAGGTCTCTGAAGTCTTGTTTCAGCCCTTGTCTTAATGCTTTCCTTTGATAATTTTAAGAGCAACCTATTTATCGTTACCCTTTGCATCCCTTTTGTAACTGAACTTAATTTTATTATCTGCCATGTAGGAAAGCAAAATACTCAAATTTTTAGGATTTATGTGGAATCCATTGTCATGGGTCATGGAAGTAGCTGCAATTATGGCCATAGCCCTTGCTCATGGAGGGGTAAGTTTTCTGAGCCAATCTCATCCAAGAAAAATCCCATTGCAACAATGGTAGCCGAAGCTTGATTTATTGATATTTCTGCAATCTCATTATACAGGGAAGAGGTGTAGATTTCCACGATTTTGTTGGTATCATGGCACTGCTTATAATCAATTCAACCATCAGTTTCATAGAGGAAAATAATGCAGGAAATGCAGCAGCAGCTCTCATGGCTCGTCTGGCACCGAAAGCTAAGGTTTATCCGAAAACCTTTTCCTTTTTCTCCATCTATTTGGCCTTCACATCTTCTAGTTCTCAGTACTTAGTAGCTATATATGCATGTCTAATTCTCAACAACAGGTTTTACGTGATGGGAGATGGAGAGAGGAAGATGCTGCTGTGTTGGTTCCTGGAGACATTATCAGCATCAAATTGGGAGACATTATTCCAGCAGATGCCAGGTTGCTTGAAGGAGATCCTTTAAAAATTGATCAGGCATGTACTGAGGATAGTGCAACAGAAATCATGATATTACCTTAAATAGATGTATCCCTTTCAAATGTTTTTGAACTAAGGAGCGTCCAATACATTTCTTCTTTTGCAGTCTGCTCTAACAGGAGAGTCACTTCCAGTGACTAAAAATGCTGGTGATGGAGTTTATTCCGGTTCAACTTGTAAGCAAGGTGAAATTGAAGCAGTTGTCATTGCAACTGGAGTACATACGTTCTTCGGAAAGGCTGCTCATCTGGTAGAATCAACAACACATGTTGGACACTTTCAGCAGGTGAATCTCAGAACTCTTTCTGATCATAATATGGGTGGCTACTGTCAAACCCTCTGCTTGGCCATTGAAAAATCTGGAATTTGAGTAGAAGGATATTTTTAGTTATAACACTAGCAGATACTCCAGGAAGATGACCTTTAAACTCAATGGTTTCAGGTCTTAACAGCAATTGGAAACTTCTGCATCTGTTCGATCGCAGTTGGAATGGTAATCGAGATTGTCGTTATATACGGGATACATAAAAGAGAATATCGTGTTGGAATAGATAACCTTCTAGTCATTCTCATTGGTGGTATCCCCATTGCCATGCCAACAGTTCTTTCAGTTACAATGGCCATAGGTTCACATCGCTTGTCTCAGCAGGTATTTTGAACTATATTGAATTAAGGACAGTGAACCAATATCCTAACTGCTGTCAGGAAAACTACTTAATTTTCGTTGCAGGGCGCGATAACAAAAAGGATGACTGCTATTGAGGAAATGGCTGGAATGGATGTACTCTGCAGTGACAAAACCGGCACTTTGACTCTAAACAAACTGACAGTGGACAAATCTTTGATAGAGGTACTGACTTGGATCGTTAAGTTTCCAGTAGGGTGGGTTAATAAGGCTTGAGAATGTTCCCTCTTGCTAAAACAAAATCCTATCTGTGACTGCGTTTCACTTATCCTATTTCATCACAGGTTTTTGCTAATGATGTGGATAAGGACATGGTTGTATTGATGGCAGCAAGAGCTTCACGGTTGGAGAACCAAGATGCTATTGATGCCGCCATTGTTTCAATGCTGGCTGATCCCAAGGAGGTAGTTTAATGATGCTCATTCTTTTATGGATGAAATAATTGAGGCATAATTCTAAGTACTTCGACTTGTGGTAGCTATACCTGGATGCAAGATTTTAAAATGCGGTCTGCAATCACAATTATGGCTGCAATATTGCCGTTGCAGTCCAGACACTTACTGCGATTTGTTGCAACTGTGACCGTATTTTCTGGAATTTTGCCAGCACTGTTTTTAAACCTTGCCTGCCATGTTTGATGTATTCTGCTTACCATGTTTCAATTGAACTGAATTCATTCTGACATAATGTTGCAAGGCACGAGCAGGGATAACTGAAGTTCACTTCCTTCCCTTCAATCCCACGGATAAGAGAACAGCACTGACATACCTTGACAAGAGTGGAAAGATGCACAGAGTGAGCAAAGGAGCACCAGAACAAGTAATAGTTTATGTCTACAGCTTATCAGGTTACAGTGCATACTAAACCATAAACTTATGTCCCTCTTTTTCCTTGTAATGTGGCAGATTCTCAATCTAGCATTGAATAGATCAGATATTGCAAAAAGGGTGCACAGTATCATTGATAAATTTGCCGATCGTGGGCTTCGATCCCTCGGAGTTGCTCGACAAGTATGGCCTCTCAATATACTTTACCTGGTGTTCTTGAATTTCATTTTACAATAGGATATTGATCAAATGAGATTCATTGTTTCCAGGAAGTTCCTGAAGGTACCAAAGACAGCCCTGGTGGACCCTGGGAGTTTGTTGGTCTTCTTCCTCTCTTTGATCCACCACGCCATGACAGTGCAGAAACCATTAGAAGAGCTCTAGATCTTGGTGTGAGTGTTAAAATGATTACCGGTGACCAACTAGCAATTGGGAAGGAGACGGGAAGGAGGCTCGGAATGGGAACAAATATGTACCCGTCATCCTCTTTGCTCGGAGAAAACAAGGACTCAGAAATTGGAATTCTGCCGGTTGACGATCTCATTGAAAAGGCTGATGGATTTGCTGGGGTTTTTCCAGGTGATTTATATCGATTACTGTAACTAATTTTAGTATCAAACTCTCCTAATCTTGTACCTTTCTCTTCATTGTAGAGCACAAATATGAGATTGTTAAGCGATTGCAAGCAAGAAAGCACATAGTTGGAATGACGGGTGATGGAGTTAATGATGCACCAGCATTGAAGATCGCTGACATTGGAATTGCTGTAGCAGATTCAACAGATGCTGCTCGTAGTGCTTCTGATATAGTCTTAACAGAACCTGGCCTGAGTGTGATCATAAGTGCTGTCTTAACCAGCCGCGCAATCTTCCAAAGAATGAAGAATTACACAGTAAGATGTTCTCATAAAAAATTTTAAAAAAAGCTTAAAAGTTACCAACAAGACAAAAACTTATAATTATCCTTGTTCTAATTCTCTTTTTATACTCTTTCAGATATATGCAGTTTCCATCACAATACGTATTGTGGTAAGTCTTCCATTTCGTGTTCCTTCATTATTAAAACTCTCTCTTTTACTTCCTTAGTTCTACAATTTGCATTTGTATGGCAGGTGGGATTTGTGTTGCTCGCTGTATGCTGGAAGTTCGATTTCCCTCCATTCATGGTTCTCATCATAGCCATTCTCAACGACGGTGAGTTAAGTACATCAGTTTTCTTTTGAATGGCAAGTCCTTAATTACTTCAGAAATATGTGCACAGGTACGATCATGACCATATCCAAAGACAGAGTTAGGCCATCACCTATACCAGACAGTTGGAAACTCAGTGAAATATTTGCAACTGGGATTGTGATCGGTGGCTACCTTGCGATAGCAACAGTAGGGTTCTTCTGGGCAATTTATGAAACTGATTTCTTTACGGTAAATCCATCTATGCATGCTATTACCAGGTTCGAATCTGTTTTACGTGAATTTGGTTTCTAAACTTTTTGGTGTCACAGGATCATTTTCATGTAGAAAGTTTGAGAAAGAAACTCTATGATCTCACTGACAAACGTGTCAGAGACACCCTGAATGGGAAGCTAGCATCAGCTGTGTACCTTCAAATTAGCACCATTAGCCAGGCTCTAATATTTGTGACTCGTTCAAGGAGCTGGTCGTTCATGGAGAGGCCTGGTTTTCTTCTTGTTTTTGCTTTCGTCATAGCACAACTGGTAAATGGTTAACTGGACAGAAAAGAAAAAGAACTTACTAATATACACATAAATAAGCATACAGTTACTAACGAGTGCTCGATGATACATTACAGATTGCAACCGTAATATCAGCGACAGCGACATGGTCATTTGCAGGAATACACCAGATTGGATGGAAATGGTGCGGCGTTATATGGGCATATAACGTTGTGACCTACATGCTGCTTGATCCTATTAAGTTCGCTGTCCGATATGCATTGAGCAATAAAGCCTGGAATTTGGTATACAACCAAAGGGTAAGTGAAACAAAAGCGTCGTAACAGCTGGGAATCTTCGAGTTGGTTGGTTGGTTTTGATTATTTGACTAATAAGAACTTTTTGTTTTCCCTGATCAGACGGCATTAAATCCTCAAAAGGATTTTGGCAAGGAAGCTAGAGAAGCTGCATGGGCAACAGAGCAGAGGACACTTCACGGTCTTCAATCTACAGAACCCAAATCCTTCGAAAAGGGTGTTTTCGGGGACATCAGTGTCATGGCCGAAGAAGCCAAGAGACGAGCTGAAATCGCAAGGTTCGATCTCTTTCCCTCCTTAACGTAGCTAACAATCACGTGCTTTTCACTCCAAAACTTGATGAGCTCCTTGAACTTTCTGCTTTCTGATACATTTGTTACAAAGAAAAGATTATGTTTACTGGTTCGGTACGTTGCAGGCTAAGAGAGCTTCGCACTTTGAAAGGAAGAGTAGAATCCTTTGCCAAGTTGAAGGGATTAGACATTGATGTTAATCCTCATTATACGGTGTGAGGTCTGCTTTTGCTTACTTTGCTTATCGTCATCAACTTGTTCACCATCTTCCATGCCACAAGACATTGGCTGCAAGTTTGAGCGAATACACGAGTGAACAACGCAGGCTTCGTCTTGAGCTTTTTCCTTCTATTCTTTTCTTTGTTCTCCATTTTACTCGTGTTATTGCACAATATATTTTGACAATATTCCAACTTTACAATCATAAGCATAATCATGTTTTTGAAAAAAATTATTTAATGACTCACTTAAATTTTAAATTTGACTTAAATACTTACAAACCTTAGACATAAACCTTTAAAATTTAAAAATATTTAATAAATATTTCATTATCTTTTTAAGATGATAAAATTAATTCAAATCTAATACAATATCATTATGATTATTTTAAATTAAAAGAGTTTTAATTTAAGTTCAAGTTTTTATTTTCACTTTTTCCAACTTTTCTTTTCACACTTAATAAGATAATTTAGAACCAACTTTTAGGTTCGGGATCAAATCAAACTTTTTAATTTCGATCAAATTTTGAACTGAACTCAAATTTTTAAAAATATTTTTAAGTCGCCTATAATTTCAATTCGGCCAATTCATTGTCATTTCTATTCTTTTTTATTTTATTATATATGTTTCAACTCTTACATGTATATATAGTCCCCAAATATTCAAATTAGTAGTGTGTTGATTGAAATGTGTTACATACTTTCTCTTAATTGGTATAGATAATCTACTAAAAATCGAGTCTAGATCCTCTATCCAATATTATGGTGTCTTATTGTGTCCAATAAATCTCAGTCATTTATTTATGTGGGTTCCACATGGGTCTTACGTAGGTTCTGTAAAATAAATGACTGAGATTCCATAAGACAGAGTACTATTGGACAGAGGATCTGGATGCCTAAAAATCTCAATTGTTATATATAATAAGCTTTTGCAATATTATATAAACAACATAACATTTCTAATTAAGAGAATATAATTAAGTTCAATGTTATAAAAGGAATACGACAATCGATAGCCCCTCGCGGGATAGCCTAGCGGTAGAAAGGAGGAGAGGATTGTGTGAAGATTGTGGGTTCGAGCTTTGGGAGAAGTAGCCTTTATTTAAGGTGATGTAATCTTCTTGGTTGTGACCCATCTTTCAGGAGCAGGTACTTCTGATACTATCTAGAATCAGACCCAGATTTACTTATCTATGAGTCTGAGTGGGTGGGGGAATAAAAAGCAATCGAGACAATATCTATTTTACTGAAAATAAAATGTAATTATCATCACTAAACGTTTTGAGACTTTAACACTTCAATATTAAATTTCAACAAGACGTTTAACCTCTTTAACATTTATAACATACTTAAGCTTTTATGCCTCTCTCTCTCTCTATATATATATAATCCCTGAAAGGAGAAGATGAAAAGATCTACCATTCCTTTGAGTATCATGGGAAGCTTGAAGAAATTGTCGAAAATGGAGATTTTAATCATTTTCATCTCGACCATCTTCGCAGTATCAGAGACAACGTACTTGGAAAATAGTTCGCCACCTTCGGGCAATGCTGTGGAAGATTGCATGGAAGGTGTGTCGTTGGAATGTGGGAGAGAGATGTATGTTAGTTTCATGGGTTCTCTGTATCCCAACAAACCATGCTGCCTAGATATTCTGAAGAATGGAGAGTTTTGCCATAACTTGTTGGTGGACAAAATCTTGAAGAGAAGCCTTCCAGTTCATTCTTCCATAGTTATGTTCAAAAGCAAACAGATATGGGAAAAATGCACACAAGTTGCTTCTGATATTTAACAGAAGAAGGCTTCTTTTCTGAAAACTTGTTTTTAAAATAAGTTTTTGTTAATCTTAATCCTCATATTTTCTGAAAATTATTGTTTATTCATATATCATTTAGTTATCATATTCTTCTTTTTTAATTCTCATTCTCTGAGGTTTTTAGGTCTTTTGTCTTATATTTAACGTAATATTTTTAGCCTTTCAACCAATCAATACAACCGCGAAAAGCAGCTTTTGTTAAAATGCGAGCAGTTTATTGAAAACTCGCTTTGAATATAAAACTTTGAATATTCAAAGATGGACTTTCAACCAGGGTCGGCCCTAGGCAGGGGCCAACGGGGCACCCGCCCAGGGCCCATTATGAGAGGGGGCACTAAGGCTCCCTCTCTAAATTAGCCATATTGGCCAAAAAAAAGTAATAACATTAGCCATAAAATATTTGGGTACAACTACTCTTTCTGGAACAGATTTTCAAGCCTCGTTATGAGAGGGCCCCCTCTCTAAATTAACGTTAGCTAATGACTTTTTTTGTTTGGTTTACACCTTCCAAGGTTAGCTAATGAGTAATGACTTTAACGTTAATAACACTATAATGTTAATGTCATTTATGAGAGGAGGCCCCAATTCAAAGGCCCTCCTCTCTAATTTCTTTATTTTCATTAATATATATAAAGTACTCCAACTCAAAAATTAGCAGCAAAAAATTTTACGATTCTGTCTTTTGTGTTCTGAGTATAATTTAAAGATAAAGTTTCTAATTTTTTAATATATTTTTACTCTTTATTTTTTATTTTTAATATTAGATATTAAATTTTGCTATTTA
>JANIPN010000001.1:40679717-40690322 GCA_027478595.1 Erythroxylum anguifugum
AACACAAAGCTGGTCCTTTTAAAAGAAATGAAGTTTTTCTACACTAAGATGTCTACAAATAGTTGTCAGCCCTGTTACCTGTAGTATAACGTAACTCCAATGAATTGTTGGGGCCTTGTTTTTGTTTATTGTTAAGTCCGTAATTTAATCATCTTTCTGCTCCAGGTTCATTGAGAAATTGCAACAAAATATACCGGGGAAGGGGGTGAAACAACAATTACAGCTTCTTTGCTACATATATGCGCTAAACATTCTTCATGATCATCTTGGTGACTTCATTGCCACCGGCTGCATTTCAGCCAAGCAAGCTTCACTTGCTAATGATCTGCTAAGATCACTATACTCTAAGGTTGGTTTCAGGCAATGTATTTCTTTTTGTTTATTCTTATATCTTCCGTGCCTATTAACAAATTTTCAAATTCATGGATTAGGTACGTCCCAATGCAATTGCGCTAGTAGATGCTTTCAACTACACAGATCATTTCCTTGGCTCCATTCTTGGTCGCTACGACGGTAACGTGTATCCAAAACTCTATGATGAGGCATGGAAAGATCCCCTAAACGATTCAGTCGTTCCAGATGGTTACCAAGAATATATCCGCCCTCTGCTAAAGCAACAACTTGGCAATGCCCGACTTTGAGGAGTAAGATGAATATGCTATAATTTTCTTGTTCCATATTGCTGTCAGCTACTAAATACTACTGAATAAAGTCACCAAAATATGATTACTGAAAAGCTGAAGGTGGGTTTTATGTATCAGTTTGTACTGTATTACAGCAACTTGAACTCACGTTAAATGTTGCTTTCATCAGCAGTATACTTATTTGTAATTGGTTCTGTCAATGTGTTGCCCAACAAATGCAACTTATTGAGGAGTTCCTTTTCAATACTATTGTTAGATCTTTTCATGTCCAACTTGTTTTTTGTTTTCCTCAATCCCTTCGAATCAGTGATTTGGTGTTTACTGTGATTTGGTGTTTACTCCCCTTCATTGGGGGGGGTTGGCAGGTTTCGGCCTGGGTTGCCCCACGTTGTAAGTTTGAATCCCAGTCATGCAATTTGGGAATGGAACTCATAGGCTATTGCATCAGAATTGCGCAAGTATAGCGTGGTGGTCGTATAAGTGATTTGGTGCTCACTCCCCTTCAAGGATCCTTTTGGGGGGTCAGTACAAACGGGACCCTAAAGGGCACACAAGGAAAGTACGACAACTGACTAGCTAAAACAACGCCTTTGAGCAGACCATCAACTAACCAAAGTCGGATTGTAGGCTACTATAGTGTTTGGTAGACTATTGTGGAACAACGTGGAAACCTTGTGACTATCAGTAAGTTCTAGGTATGATGGCCAAGACACAAAGCTCTTCTCTCCACGGGCACACAACTCTCAGCTTTCCTTTTAGGAACCTTACACTCTCACAACACGCTTTCCCCTTTTAAAACAATAGTTACAACAGTATTTACACTTTTTTCCCTTTAAACTCTAATTTCACAGTGGAATTGTCTATGCAATCATAGACTGTCTTAGACTTTTTGATACACAAGATCCTCAGAAGAGGTGAGTGTAGAGCATACTTGTCTTTGTATAATGACAGATAATAACATTACTCACGACTTAAGCTTTCAAGAGAGGGAGAACTTAGCGAAAATGAAAAACACTCAAATTAATATTCATTGAAATCAAACTTCTGCAATCTTGTCGTGCTCACAATGAAGGAGAAACTTTGCTTTTATAGATGAAGTAAGGGCATAAAAGTAAAACTCTCAAGAGACACACTGATTACAACTTTAAGTACAATCATCACACTTTTAGCAAAGCTACTTTGAAAACATAAACAACTTTTTAAAAAACAAACAGTATGATAATAAGAAGGAATACTGCATAGTAATTTGTGGGACGGATCCCACTTTAAAGTGCTAAAGTGAGGCCATTATCATAATTAGGGTCATTTTTTAAGGCTATGTCATTGTCAATTTGATCAAGAATGTGGCCGACATCAGTTGCAATCCATGTAGAAAGTCATGGGCTAGAAGCAGAGTTGGGCTCTTGTATAAGGTTGAATGGTATGCTTGAAACTGTAGAATGTTGATATGTAGGGCAAGGAACTTCACCGGCTCGAATGTTGATAACATTAGAGGGAGCCATCGATGTACAATGATCAAATGATGAAGGAATAATTGGTGCAAGAAGAGCAATATCTCCAAAATACGGATCAAGTGATGTACAAATATTGGAAGGAGGTAAGCTCGGGAATTCGTTGAGTTGGTCTAAGAAAGAATGTAAATCTGCCATTAGCAATGTGCATTCTGTAGACCAATCAAGGGAGGTTCACCAATGCTGAAGGTGATTTAGTGTGCACAGATGTCCAGAAGTACTCATACAGTACGAACGATGCATGATATAAATAGCATAAACTTTGTAATCAGTTAAAGCAACGTCCCATAAGCGATAACGAGTCAAGATTTGAGACAAGTCTACATGCCATTTGGAAAGATTAAAACCATTATATGAAAGTCCACAAAAGAGAATTGGCATTAGTAGGATAAGATAGGTGGCGATAAACATGGAGGAGTGAAAAAGATATAGAACAAGCATACAAGGCAAACAAAGCCCAGAGATGCCACAAGGTGGTATCATGGAGAGTATCATAGAGGTGATACATTAGTATGTAAGGGTAAAGAGCATCAAAATGACCAGGAGAAGGTAAAACATCCAATGTGAGAAGTGTGAGATGAAGATAATAAAACAGACTTTAATGAAGAAGGGAAAAAAGGTTTGTAATAGTTTTTGGAGTATTAGAAAACAAAGGGGCAAAATATTTTTTATACTTTGCAAACTTGGGAAACTCCATTAGCCAAAAAAAGGGAATAAAATGGTTCAAAGAGGATGAAAGAGACAAGATTGGTTTGGTAGGTCGAGAAAGAAAATCAGCAAGTGTGTTTTAATGACTTTTAATGTGACGAATGGAGAATTTATAATGAGAAAAAGGAAGAAAAATATCTGGAGGCCATGATGGATTCTATCTGACCAAGTTGGATAAACATAAAGTGTAAGCTGCCACGTGTGGTATGAACTCACGGATGTAATTAACAATCCCGAGGAATTGTTGTATTTGTTTCACAGTGAGATTTTCATCAAGAAAATGTAACAGCTCTTGTGCAATATGTGGACCAGACTGATAGAATCCATCTTTGAAATGCATACCCAGAAATTCAATATCCTTTGTACCAATGATGCTTTTAGAGGTTGAAAGCATGATTCCATATTGTTGAGTAAGATCTAAGAATTGTTGGAGTAAGGCCTGATGTTTCTCATGGGACTTTAAAAACAACAGAATGTCATCAATGTAAATGATTATACTGTTGAAGATAGGCTCATAGATCTTGGTTATAGTTCTTTGAAACAGTGATGGGGCAACTTTAAGCCCAAATGGCATAACAGTCCATTGGTCTTATGCATTGGGAATGCAGAATGTAGTTTTTTACTACTCAGTTGGGTGAATACCTAATTGTCAAAATCTTACCTTAAGATTAAACTTGGAAAAGACAACAACTTCTTTTTAAAATAGTACCTGAGTACTAATCTTAAGAAGAGGAAACTTGTCATCCTATAGGAATGCATTTAGAGTCTTGTAATCAATCACCAATCTCTTTTTACCGCGCTTTTGCTCTGAACGTTTATTCACATAGAATGCCTGGCAAGCCTAATTTGACTTTGTGGGCTCAATAAGTCCTTGCTTCAAAAGGATAGCACATTCATCTTGTGCGAGTCTAAGGTCATCAGGGTTCATCCCTGGATGTGTAGCTTTCATAGGATTGATATCCTCATTCTTTTTGAAAGGTAGACTTATGAAAAAGCCAGCATTTTTCCAAAGAAGATATGGATAAGAAAACTGTGCATGTGATTCAAGACAGTAGTCTAATAGTTTATCTCTCAATGATGTATATGGTATAGGAACTTGAGAAAGTTCGAACACATTTTTCACTTCAGTGTAGGGACTATAAAATGATCGATACCTAAGGCCTGTGGGTAAGATCTGTAAAGGTGAGGCTTTGTTGTAGACATCCATAACAATGAGAATATCTGAGTTAGGTAGATTGTTGCCAAGAATGTTAGTCCGAATTGTACATTGTGGAAAGAATCATATCCTGATCTTTCTCTTTGTAATAAGCCCGATCTTGAATGAATTGCCATCTACAGCAGTAAAGTACTCATCATGTGAGGTTCATGCTTCAGAAAGTAAAATGTTGGGCTTCATAATCGTATAACTAGATCCAATATCCATAAATCCAATAGCTTTGATGGGTTGATCGTATTTGTCTTGTCTGAAGAGTTGGATCTAGACATATGGTTGTTGGATTGGAGTATGATCTAATTTCATACAGGTCTGTTGTAGTATGTATAGAGAATCATCCCCAAGAAAGATAGAGGAATCAGAGGATTCATCATCAGAAGTCGTAATAGAAACAACAAACTTAGTGTCTTCATCTTTGGTGGATTGTTCCTTAATCAGATCTTCAAAGTTATTGGAATAATAAAGAGGCAAAATGGATTACATTTGCTTCAATAACTTGACATCCTTTTTACTTTTGTGAGCACAGGTATGTGCAAAGTGTCCTAGTTGTCCACAGAGGAAACAACGATCAGCTATTTGAGAATGATGGGATTTCTTCTTGAAGAATCGAACAAACTTTCGCTTTCTTCCATCTTTTCTCACGTAAGTTTTCCTGAAGGGCTTGTAACCTTCCATTTATCTGCGGAACTTTAGTCGATGATAGACATAATTGTGATGATATTTCTTCTTGTTGCTGCAATCATAGTTCATTTTGTCTTTGCACTTGATCTAAGGATAAGGCTACTTGTAAGCCTGTTTGAGAAGTGGACTACCTTTAACGCTGTTCTTGAATAAGGCATGTTGATCACACAACTTATCAAGAGAGGCTAAAGCAAGCTGGTAGATTTCTCCAAGAAATATAGTAGCAATATCCCTTTGTATAGAAACAATGGTCCATTGTAACTCTGGTTGCAATTGATTGGTACTTTGCTAACTACTCTCAACAATGGAAGTGTCATTATGACAATAGCACATGATTTCAACATCAGATTGGATGATCTCACTTTGTCTGAACGGCTACAAGTTTAGATCCAGATAGTTGTTATGAGAGTGTAAGGCTCCTAAGAGGAAAGCTGAGAGTTGTGTGCCCATAGAGAGAAGGGCTTTGTGTCTTAGCCATTATACCTGAAACTTACCGATAGTCATAAGGTTCCCATGTTGTTCTACAATAGTCTACCATATACTACAGTAGCCTACAATCCTGACTTTGGTTAGTCGATGGTTGCTCAAAGGTGTTGTTTTCGCTAGTTGGTTGTCGTACTTTTCTCGTGTGCCCTTCGGGGTCCCCGGTTGGTATCAGAGCCATTTTTCATGTCTTGGTCAGCGGTAACATTGTCTCTTAATAAGAGTCAGTGGGGAGAGAGCCCAACAGTTATTGGAACATTGCCAAATAACCCTTTTTCATCTATCTTCAACTTTGTCTATGTCTATTATACCTTCTAGTGTTAATCGTGTTTTGTCTAATCATATAAAAAATTTAGTTCAAATTACTCATATTTCTGTAGAAAAATATATTTGTGAGTCTTCTTTACCTTTGTTGAGTTCTTATAGTATTTATTCTTGTGATCATTCTTGGATGCGAAGTATACGTACTATTTAGTCTACATCTAGACCAAAAATCAAAGAAATGATCCAGAGTTCCAGACTGGAATAGTGTAACCTTAGATCTACTACAACAGAACAATACGTAGAGCTTGAGATCTCAAAAGAACTGATCTCTCTCTGGAGAGGTACACATCTTCATGTCAGACCTATATGCCTTGTTCTCACACTTTATGAAAGAAAGGGAATACCAGCTACAGCTAGGATATCTCTTCTAGACTCTGCCTACACAACGTCCAAAATGCTTTGATTGATACCTTGCTGACTACTCTCAACAATGGAAGTGTCATTATGACAATAGTACTCGATTTCAACATCAGGTTGGATTATCCCACTTTATCTAAACGATTGCAAGTTCAAATTCAGATCATTGAAGTAGATCAAGATCTTACAGTCATCATGGCTACCTTATATCACCATACGATCTATCGTCTGCATAATCGTGCTTTGGACTTCGAATTCTCTTTATATGGTTGTTCATCGTTCCAATGGTCAAACTACTATCATCTAGATCCCAAAGCAACTACCAGCTGTGGAGCTTGAAAAGTTGATGCCTACTGAATGGATCATCAATTACTAGCAGCTGTTTCATGCGCCTCATCGTCACTCTTTTCATACAACAACTCCTCCAATTCTGAAGACATTAAAAGATGGAACGGTGAAGTCCATTTATGCAAAGCCCAATGAAGATCCATCTAGACCTTCTACATTTGGTGTGTTATTCTTCTGATTCAACCCGATTTTTCTTATATGGAAGGTACATTTGACCCTCTTATCCATTATTTTAAACCTAATGGAGATCCAGTGTATGTAAGCCATCATCGTGGACACTTTATATGGGATGTTAACCCATCTATGTACGAACCTAATTATGAAGTCTGTCTCAACCCTAAGTCAGACAATGATGATGATGATGAGCGGTATGCCAGATGAAGAAGGAGGAAGAAAAAGTCTAAAACTCATTGTATGCCTTCTCAACAGTATCATCCACACAAGGATGATTCAGATCCAGATGATTCCAGCAAATCTAATGTTCTACCCAGAGAAAGATTCAGACCTAGATCTCTTCATGAGATGCTGAAATCTTCTTCCTGTCAGCCTAAGCCAGCAATTCTTACCATTACTCCTACTCCTATACCTTGTATAATGGTTAAGTCATACGATGAAACAACTAGGGTTATCTCTAGCTCTTATATTCGACCCACAAGAATCACTTCATAAGGAACACTTGTCTCAAATCCTTCTGATGAAGTTCTTAACTGGCAGACATCAAAAGCAATAACACAAAACAAAGTCCTTAGAAGAATTGATTCCAAGTTAGATGGAATCAGTTAACAGACTCATGCTACTCAACAAAAAGATTACGTCATCTTTAAGCAGTTCTAACAAATGTACCATTCATACAAAGCTCAGATCCAGCAACTTGACTCTAATCTTTGATATTACATTGCTACACAGTATTTTGGACCTGACTTCGACGTTAAAACCAAAGAACTCAGGAAGATATGTGCAACGCATGGAAGCTGATATGCAATCTGCACAGTCTAAGACTCTATATGGCTCTTCCTCTTCAGTATTTCCAAATATACAACCAGTATACAGTCCTCTTCTGTATCAAACGTATCTAGAAGAAGCTGACTATATAAAGGTCTTCAAGTTTAATTATCCTTTGATCAGATAGCATATCCATCCTCAGGCAGCTCAAGCAAAACTTAAAATGTCAAAGCCCGAGCCAAAGCCTGAACAAGTTCCTAAGCCACAAGTTCTTGAGCCATCACCTTCATATACTAAACCTGAACTAGTTAACCAGTGGAGTAAATCGTTACAGATCCTTACACCTCCCACTTCTCCACCAAATTCTCAACCTTCCACCTCTATTGGGAAGGATAAAGCGCCTCAGACATAGTTCATAGAAACTCTTGCACCTACACATGCTGCAAAAGATTCCTCTGCACCTTCTACCTCTACTTTGAAGGATAAAGCGCCTCAGACATAGTTCATAGCAACTCTTGCTCCTACACCTGTTGCAGAAGATTCCTCTTCCCATTCAGATAATTCAGAAGCTTGTTATGAAGCCTCTGTCTCAACATCTGAAATCTCTACAACAATTTCTAAGTCATCATTTGAACCGTCTTTTGATTCCTCATCCCAGCTAGCTTATTTGTCAGAATTAGCACAAGTTCTGATGACTATGCCTGAACCTACTGAAGCTAAATCTACAGGTACTGAACTTTTCAGACCTGCACCAGCACCACAAGCAGCACTAACTCAACCAGTTGCACAGACCAAGCTTACTTCAGGACCTTGGTTTACTTTTGATGATCTTCCCCCAAAGAAATGGAGATATCGCTACATGAATTCCGTGCATGGATAGATCTTCAAATGACTCAATCGAATAATCCTTTACAGGATATTTTATCTGAATTTACTTCTCGTTTCACTGGTACTTTTCGAGAATGGTGACAAAGTATTGATAACTATCGAATACTTCAGTATATCCATGTCACTACAACTGGAGCTCTTATTGGAATAATTCATAAGGAATTTATTGGTGACTTTCAGCTTATAGATAAACAAATCCGTCAGCAGTATTTTGCAATGAAATGTTGTTCACTTGACAAGCGAGATTTACATAAGCATTTTCAACGTATGACAGAAAGGTATTATCTTTTAAATGAACGGAATGATGTTAATCTTCGACATACTTCTATCTCATCTCTTCCAGATCAACTACAACCAGAGCTACAACGAACCATTATTTCTTTGCAAAGGGATATTGCCAATATATCTCTCGGAGAAATTTACCAGCTTGCTTTAGCCTCTCTTGATAAGTTGTGTGATCAATATGCTTTATTCAAGAACATCGTTAAAGATGGTCCACTTCTCAAACATGCTTGCAAGAACCCTTATCTTCAGATCAGGTGCAAAGACAATTGGTTTGTACTACAGTTAGGTCTTCTAGTGTCAAGTCTTTTGCCACCAAGTTATATAAGTCATGTTGAGCATATTAATCATTCTGAATTTTGTTGGTAAGAGGGCGTAATTATTGACCAAATATGATTCAAAGTCCACACGTTCGTCAAGACTTGGTGATACAAATCCTCCAAACAAAAACCTTGGAATTGTCAATTTTATCATCCATTCTGAGACTGACTTGGATTGATCGAATTTTTCCTTAATTTTAAATATTAATTTATTAAATGATTCAACAATAATTGGGCATTTAAAAATGAAGGGCTTTTTTTATTTGATTTCGAATATTTATTAAGTGAATCACAATAATTATGTACTTAAAATAGAAGTTCTTTTTTATTTTGAATGTTGATTTATCAAATAAATGACAATAATTATGTCTTAAAAATGGATCTTATCGATAAAAAAAGAAGAAAATCAAAATCATTAAATGGACATTAGATTAAATGACATTTTTTTATACAACATAATAAATTTTGGATTAAAAATGATTTAAGAAGTTAGCATCTTTAAAAAATTTAACTTGTAATAATCTCCCATATGCCAAAAATATATAACATTTAATTGCAAGAGTCTATATGTTCTATATTTATATATATATTTATATATGTATAATGGTGATTATGTGTCATAACCACCAAAATGAATTATGAGACCTATAATATCGAATGCAAGGAGACAAACAAGTCAATACGCTACGAATTCTAAGTTCCTAAAAAAACAAGATTGTTATCCTTTTCGAAAGATAAGCTTTGGTCTGTTCTTTATGTAGTATTCTTTTCCATCCATTAAGTAAGGAAATGGATATATATCTACAAATTAAAAGCTAGAAAATGATATTTCGTATGTATGAAAATTTTGGTCAGCTCTCTTGTCTCTATTTGTTGCTTTTGATAGCATTCATCCGTTTCAATTTGGTTAATTGAAAGTAACGCCTCATATTTCTTCAATTTCTATCATGAAAATATATTACGATATATATGAATATGATAAATAATTATAAATATCCTAAAATATAGTAAGTATAAATTAAATATATCTCGTAATAAAATATAAAATACACCACAATTTGTAATATATATATATATATATTAATTGTATCGAATTATTTTTATATAAAATTTAATATTTAGAACTATGACTTGAATTTTTATAAAGGTCTTGATAATAATCTAATGTGTATCAGCCAAGCATTCTTCTTACAGCTAGATCTAATCTCCTGATCCTTGTGGAAAGAAAAAAGAATTTCACGTTCTTTTTTTCGGGAAAGGAGAGTTAGGAAAGTACACCTTATATTTCTTCTGTCAGTCAAATAGCTGATCTACTTATAAAGCCATTAACTTCTGCACAGATGCATTCCGCACTAGCCAAGATAAAGTTGTTTCACTGTACTTCATCTTGAGGAGGGGGTGTTGGTCCCAGTGTTGGTTCCATGCATACGCATGCAGGGGAAAATGGACGCACCGATACTACACTCAGTTATAGGTTGTTATACTTGTCGTAACAAACTAAGTTTTTCAAGTTTTCAAAATCTTTTTCATTTCCCGCTCAGTGTAAGTTTTTAGCAGCTATATGTACACATACTCTGTTTTGTACTGTTTAAGCTGAAATGAATAAAGTTACACTTTTGATATTTTTCCTCCCCCTTTCTTCAGAAAGTCCTATTGATTGTAGCTTTTTCCAGATCACCTCCGAAAAAAACATGAAAAAAAAGCTCGAATAGTATGATCCCTCCATCGCCCCATAATGAAAGGGGCGATCTCGTAGTTCTTGGTCTGTGAAGATGCGTTGTTAAATGCTCCATTTTATTTTCCCATTGGCGCTACATTTAATAAATTTTTTTAGATATATAGTAAAAAATTAAAGGTTTGTACATATAATTCAAATGTTACTAAATTTTGTAAGATGCAAGTTT
>JANIPN010000001.1:40908761-40933418 GCA_027478595.1 Erythroxylum anguifugum
AAGTTTGGTACCTGATGATGGCGGTAATGAGGTTAGTGAAAAGGAAAACACTACGGTTACTGTATCTTTGGATGAGATGAGAGAAAAAGCTTCTTCTTCAGGTATCCAGGCTGGTTGCTTGTTGGAATCTTCAGAAAACACTATTGGAGGCAGTGATGAACTGAAAAAGGGAAATCATCCGAATTTTAGGAATAGGTCTGACGAAGATAGTGTTAATGTTCCAGATGCCTACTGTGAGCACCAAGAGGAACAACATCAGTTAATGCAACAGTTTCAGGGGGGTAATCCAGTCGTGGACACAAATGTGTTCCGTAGTAGTTCTCCTCATTTGGATACCACAAGCTTGAGTAATATGGAGGAACCACCAAGCATAGAATCAAAGCAAGACTCTGGCTTGTCTGAAAAATTAGACATTGTTGATCAGTTTAGAGTAGTTAAGCATGAGGTAGAACCAAGGAGTGATGTTATTATTGAGAAACATGAAGTTAATGAGTTAGATCATTCCTCATCACATAACAAAAAGATCGCAGATAATAATGCAGTGACTCTGTTGTGTAAGGAAGAAAGTGAACCTTCAACAGGAAAAATAGATTGTAGCAACAGTAGCCATGGGGATGGTAGTTCTAATGTGGGATTGCAAAGTTCGGCAGCTGAATTTCTTGGTGAAAAGCATGGAGAAAGCCATACTTCATCAGCAACAATGACTGAATCAAAAGGAATTTGCGTGAGAGGCATAGCGATTGAGCAGTCTGGTACTCCTTTATGTGATGAAAATCTTCCTGCTGAGGGAAAGGAAAGCACAGAGTTGCCTTCTGACAACAGTACGATGGAAGCTGTTGTTGATCAGTCTCTTGTGATAGACAAAAGGGCTGGGGCCATGTGCTTTGGTGATGTTTTGGAAAATAAGTTAATAGACTCAAAATTACTGTCTGATTCTGCTGGAACTAAAACAGGTGTGAAATCATCCTGACCATTAACTGTCAAGTAATATTTTGTTTTGAATTTCAATTATTTAAGTGTTAACCTGCTTCTGAAGATAATGTAGGTGGTAGTATTGGGCCAGCAGAACATGCCATTGCTAGCAATACTCCTATTGATCAAGGTGATGTTGAAAAGTCAGCTTTACCCTTGGTGGGGTGTATCGACACAGGCAAGAATGAAGATGACTTGACTATGGCTTCAGTTGAAGCAAGCACATCAGATTCCAAGACATCAATGAGATTACAAACTGGATCAGATCCTGCTGCGGAATCTGAGAGGATCACTTATTCTGGTGCACCTGGGCCGACGCTCGATGAATCAGGTGATCAGTCTCTGTTAACATTTGATGCTTGTAAAACAGAAAGCCATGGTGAACCTCAAGCAGTAGTCAGTAACAAAGGCACTCAAAAGAATGCGGAAGAAATTGATGTGTGTCCAGTGCTTTGTGATTCAACTGAAAAAAATGGAGATGCTGAATTGGTAGTAAAAGCAGTTGATGCAAAAGAATCTTATGGTGAGCATTTGCAACTTCTATTTAAGTGTATGAAATCAAGTATTTGTCTTTTTCTCATTCTCAAGTTTGATTAGCTATAGTTCCTAAGATATTGTAGCTTCAGTTATGCGATCTCTAGCTCTTGATGTTTACTTGAAAGACTAGTGTTTGTTCTTTTTTCCTTTTCAGAATTTATCTTTGATGTACGTATTCCTGGGTTGCATTTAGTGTTAGATGCTACATAACTTCTGCACCCAATTTCTTGCTATGTTTTACTTCCTGTTGCGTTGCTCTCATGGTCCACTATGTACCGATATAGATGCATGCAAATATGAATAGCATTGTAATGAAAGTGATGAGAAATTTCCTCTGTACTACAGCATCTGGGAAAAATATTTATCTGTGGTTTGCCAAAAGCAAGTCATTTAATAAAATTTCTTGTCATAGACACTGAACCAGCTGTAGGCGACAGTAATGTGCTCGGAGCTGTGGCTTCTTCCATGGGGGGCTCTGCCCATGGTGCTGGTCAAAAGGACCTGCAAGAAAATGAGCTGATGACAAGTTCTACAGTTATAAATTATGGGCTATCTGCCGTACCAATTACAAGTGGTGTGTAACTTAACTTTCACTATTTTTCAAGACCTGTTTGTCCCATGCTTGTTAATTAAAACTCTCAATCATTCTTTATTCCTGTGGTTTCTAAAATCTCAAACTATCTTTTTGCATTAGAATCTGGTGGAAGTTTTAGTCAGGTTGAGCAAGTTAGTATTTCTTCTACTGTCAATGGAACTGCTGAGCTTCCTCCCAATGTAATAATAAAGGATGGAGTGAAAGGAATTCCGGGTCCAACTGTATTAGCTTCTGAGATCACTGATGTTGATATCAGCAAAGGTTCATCTGCTTCAGGTGATGCTAAGCAAAATGATGTACCTGTAGAGGAGAGGAGCTTCACTTTTGAAGTTAGCCCACCAGCAGATACGCCTCAGAAGGAGGAAATGGCCAAATGGCATCCCATTTCCTCTACAATAGCTAACAGAATGGTATCTGTGCTTCTTGTCTAGGCATTTATGACCACTTCACATTTTATATGTTTTATTGCTGTGCTTAGTTAGCCTGATTTTCTTCTTTTCAGAAAAGGGTGTATGAATACCATTTTTTGGAAACTTAGTTTATAATATTTCTTATTTGCGAGAAAATTTGGGGAAGAGGCAAGGAACCGAGTTTTCTTTCCTCTGAATTTGGACAGGTTGTGTCTTCAGTAAACACATTTTCTAAGCTATAGGAAAGTCTCCATGGATCAGGTTATTTTTTTATTCACAGGAAGACAAACAACAGGAGAAATTGTAAAGCACAATGAGAACAAGTGATTTTTTTCTCTGCATGAGTTTGCTGAATGATTCAAAGCATTTTTTTATTTGTATAATTTTGACAGTACACTTTAATACTTCATATTGCTCACTTCTGTTTGATTCATTTTGCTTTTCATATTTCTGAAGATTGTGGATGGAACTCCTTCAACTTCTGACTTAGGCCAGTCAAATCCCAAGGCTCCTCAAGAAGTTTCTCAAGGAAGTCAAAAGACTTCTGCAGTTGCACCACATGGTAGTTCTAAAGGTAAAACTGAACGTAAAACAAGGCGATCTTCTGGTAAGGTCACAGCTAAAGGCACTCCTAAAAGAGGAACTGGGAAAGAATCCACTCCTGTGAGACTAGATAGGGGGGATAAACCAGCAAATGTTTCCCTCAGTCCATCTGGGATTTCTCAACTTGTGCAACCAAATGAGATGCAGCGATATGGACCTGTTGATTCATCCACTTTAAAACCCTTTGTTCTTGCAGCATCAACCAATAGTCTGCCGGATTTGAATTCTTCTGTTTCTGCATCAGCAATGTTTCAACAACCTTTCACTGACTTACAACAAGTGCAATTGCGTGCTCAGATCTTCGTTTATGGAGCTTTAATGTATGAGTGTTTCCTAACTTTCTCCCTGTTTATATGTCATTCTATTTCTGATGTATTTAACTAGCAAAGACTTTCATTGGTTGATAGTCTTTCCACGTATGTCTAACTTTTTACTGTTGTTGAAATTCATCTTGCAGTCAAGGGATAGCACCTGATGAAGCATACATGATATCAGCATTTGGAGGAGCTGGTTTGTGTGTCTTTTCCTTCTCTGAAATTGCTCCCATTGTTTTCTAGTCCATTTTTATCTTATAAGAAGTCACTTTTTTAACATCACGGTCTTGTAGATGGTGGTAGGAGCATTTGGGAGAATGCGTGGCGCTCATGTATAGAGAGGCTCCACGGCCAGAAGTCACATTTTGCTACTCCCGAAACACCTTTGCAGTCACGCACAGGTACCTTATGGTTTTTTTTTTTCTGTAACAGAAACCAATATTTCTAGCTTCATATTTTGGTTATTGAGTTGATTGGTTATCTAAGCATTTATGGCTTGAGATTGTAGGTGCTAGAGGTCCTGATCAATCAATTAAGCAAAGTGCACCTGGTAACAAGGCATTATCAACTCCCATTGGTCAAGTTAGCACCAAGGGGACAACAACTGCAAACCCCACGGTGCCCCTTTCCTCACCACTTTGGAGTTTTCCTACCCCATCCAGTGGTATGCCAAGGGGTCCAGTTATAAATTATCAACGAGCACTTTCCCCTTTGCATCCCCATCAAAGTCCATCAATAAGGAGTTTTGCTGGGAATCCTTCTTGGATCTCTCAGGCACCTTTTTGTGGTTCCTGGGTTTCTTCTCCACAAACTGCTGCACTTGATGCAAGTGGTCATTTCTCCATGCAGTTTCCTATATCAGAAACTATTCAATTGACACCTTCAAAAGACTCATCTATGCCACATTCTTCTGGTGTAAAACACGTTTTCCCTGTTCCTGTGGTGCAGACCGAGGCTTCTCCTGGTGCATTTGCTGGTGCTTCTGCACCAGAGTTACGGAAGATGACATCATCATCTGATCGACCTTCTACTGAGCCCAAGACTAGAAAAAGAAAAAAGACTTCAGTCTCTGAGACTCCTGGCCATAATATTTTGAATCCCCTATCTCAAGAAGAAGCAGTTTCAGTTTCTGCTGTTGCAAGTCATGTATCTACTACTGTTGCTGTCACAACCCCTCTTAACTTTGTTTCTAAAGCCCCTCCTGAGAAAATAGTTAAATCTGTGTATGTTACTACTACTGATCTCGGAAGAATGGATCAAAATATAGCTGGAAGTGCAGTTTCGTATGAGGAAACTCTTTTTAAAGTAAAAGAGGCTAGAGTGCAGGCAGAGGATGCTGCTGCTTTTGCTGCTGCTGCTGTTAGTCATAGTCAGGGAATATGGAATCAGCTGGAGAAGCAGAGAAAGACTGGGATGTCACCGGATATTGAAACCAAACTGATGTCTGCGGCTGCTGCAATAGATGCTGCTGCTGCTGTGGCAAAGGCAGCAGCAGCAGCTGCCAATGTTGCATCTAATGCTGCATTGCAAGCAAAACTGATGGCCAATGAAACAGTAACATCTACTAGTTACAGAAATGATGATCAAAGCTATGCAGTTTCACTTTCTGGTGGTGTTAATAACATGGGAAAGGCAACTCCTGCATCCATTTTGAGCGCCGATGATGGAGCAAACAATTCTAGTTCCATCCTTGTTGCCGCAAGAGAGGCTGCCAGAAGAAGAGTTGAAGCTGCTTCTGCTGCATCAAAACAAGCTGAGAACATGGATGCTATTGTGAAAGCTGCAGAATTGGCTGCAGAGGCTGTAGCTCAGGCTGGAAAAATAGTTGCCATGGGTGATACCTTTTCTATGGATGAGGCAGTAGCATCTGGTTCAGAGAGTTACTTAAAAGTAGCTCAAGTAACTTCTGGAAGAGGTTCTAAATTCGTTGATGTCAGTAGAGAAAATCTTAAAATAGATAAATCTGGAGAAGGTCCGGACACTTCTTCCAGACGCATAGAAGAGACCAATTACTTGAGGCCTCCTACTTCAATAGGGACCTGTGAAGATGATATGAGACTGGTAGATGTCATTTCTAGTTCTGGTGCTTCCGTAGCAAAAGATGCTAGAACACAAAAGGGCAGGAAAGCTTCTGATTTGTCTAAGACCATTGGGGTGGTTCCTGAATCTGAGAATGGATCAAGATCTTCCCAGAATGAATTTGAAAAAACTGAGGAGATGTTAAAGGGAAATAGCATCAAGAAGGGTTCGCATGTTGAGGTTTCATAATTTCCATTTGTTTTCTTGCCCTTTATGCTTTGGAGATTGTTTTGGTGGTGATGTTGGTTAATGTTATTTACCAGTATTTTATGGTTTTCTGTTTGCTGCATTGATTGATGTGATCATTTTTCTAGGTTTTCAAGGATGGGAATGGATTTAAATCGGCCTGGTTCACAGCCAGTGTGTTGAGTCTAAAGGATGGGATGGCTCATGTCAGTTATGATGAACTTAGAACTGCTGAAGGTAAGGTATTCTTGACGTTAACAGTGCATTTTTAGGATAAGCTGAATTCAATCTCCTGTTAAAAGCTGGAAAGTTTGATAATATTCTGTTCCTTGTCTTGGTGAACATTTTGTGGGGAAAGTAATAATTTTGAAATTTTATTGTGCCTTCAGTGCTCAGGTTTCTGGTATTATACACACTATTTTCAGGGGAAACTTGATTTCTGTTTATTCTTGTACACAAGCTGCTGTGAAATCATGTATTTGAACTTGTTTGGAATGGTTATGGGCTCTATTTGTCTGGTTTGTTGTAAAATGTCTTATGTAAAGGAACTTTGTTGTATATGAATTTATATGCACTGAGATGCATGTACAGAGACATTCAGTTTGGCTTTGCTCCAGAATACAAGTGTATTTTCACTCCGTTCATATTAGTCAGTCTCATTCCCCATGCCTCAGATAAGCATGCACTTGATCATTTGCATTCAACTATTTGATTTGGGTAGGAGTGGAGAAGCTAGAAGAGTGGGTGCCACTTTTTGATGAAGGAAGTACATCACCCAAAATACGCATTGCTCGTCGTGTTACTGCAATGCCATTTGAAGGAACAAGAAAGAGACGCAGGGCTGCAGTTGTAGATGATCCTTGGTCTGTAGGTGATAGAGTTGATGCTTGGATTCAAGATAGGTATGCATTGAATGTTTATATTTTTGGTTCACGACTGACAGTGATAGATCATCCGAAACTCATTGGTTAAGTTCCTTATTGTAGTTTGCATGGTGTATAGAAGCAAGTTTATCTATTTAGTCCTTATATGGTTTTTCTAAAGGATTCAGGATCTGTTCTTTGTTTGAAAATTATTATCTGCTTTAGGATAATATCGAACTATTATTGGACTGCCCTTTCGGCTGAATTGGAGAGATGTCTGAGGACTGCAAACATATTATGGCGATGTGATACTACTGTGTTCAATATGATAAGTCTAGGGAGAGTGTGTGTGAATGATATACTCACACATGTAAAGTAATAGTAGGCCTTTGTATACTAAACCTGGCCAATATACATTATTGATCAACAAATTGATCTAATTCATACTTTAAAAGCCAGCTTAACTAAGTTATCTAATTATGAGATTGATAACTAGCAGAATAAAAGTTATTAAGACTACCCCTCAAAAAAAAAAAAGTTATTAAGACTGTTATCTCTGCATAACTGCAAGAGCTATGAACTGTAAGTTAATAATCCAGTTTCCTTTATTTAATATGTATAAAAAATATTAAAATCAATGGAAACTTAATATCTGCTGATAGGCAACCTTAGCAATATAAATAAACTCTGCCATATAAAATGCTAAAACAGGACAGTGGGTCGTATAATGCCCTTTACTGTTTGTATGTGATCTACGTGTGCGGATTGTCTTCTAACAAGTGCAATCAACCTGGTTGAATAAGTTTTTTTTCTCTTTGGTTTGCCTAGGCAAGTTACTATTTCATCATTTTAGTGGGACATGGCTTGTCCTCCTCAAAGATCATGAACTTCTTATTTTTGACATTATCTCCTCTGTTTAAGAATGTCCTTACCTGGCTGACCAAATTTTTTACTCTTATACATTTATTTTTCAGCTGGTGGGAAGGGATTATTACTGAAAAGAGTATTAAAGATGAGACTATGTTCACTGTCCATTTTCCAGGTGTGTAACCAGAGATGCAATTTAATGATAATTAGAACCTGGAAATGCGACTCTATTGTTTGTTAACAGAGCTTGTCCACTTGAAATGAGTTTTCTGCTTCTTTGGTTGCAGCTCAAAATGAAACATCTGTAGTCAGAGCCTGGCATCTCAGGTCATCGCTTATATGGAAAGATGGGGAATGGATTGAATGGTCTAGCTTGAGAGAAACCGGTCATCCTACTCATGTGGTGCTTGTTAATTTTATCTTTCTTCTTTCCTTTCCACAGCCCTCCCAGTATTATTTTCCCTGGTTTTGCTTTAGACTTTTCCTTACTGTTGCCGTGTATCTACAATTTGGCCTTTTCAGGGTGATACACCACAGGAGAAGCGGCAAAGAGTACGAAGCCCGGCTGTGGAAGCCAAGGGAAAGGATAAGATGCCAAAAATAGTTGATTCTCAGGAATCAGAAAAACCTAATGAACCAAGGTTGCTGGATATTTCTGGCGATGAGAGAATATTTAACATTGGAAAGATCACTAGAGATAACAACAAACCTGATACCTTGAGAATGACTCGGACTGGCTTGCAGAAAGAAGGATCACGAGTGGTTTTTGGAGTACCTAAGCCTGGAAAGAAAAGAAAATTCATGGAAGTAAGCAAGCATTATGTTTCAGATGGGAGTGGTAAGGTTAATGAACCAAACTATTCAGCTAAGTTCACTAGACCTATGAGACCTCAACCATCAGGATCACGAGGATGGAAAAATACTTCTAAAGTTGAAGCAAATGAAAAGCAAGCTGCCATCCCCAAGCCCAAAGTCCTCAAGTCTGGAAAACCACAATATGCTTCTGCTAGAACAATTTCTTCTCGAAAAGACAATTTATTGAGTGCACAGGTTTCTTCCACAGCGGAATGTCCTAGTGCAGATCATATTGCAAAGACCACAGATTCTTCGAGCCACGCTGAAAATACTTCAGAGAAGCATAACCTCGTGGACTTGCAATCCTTTTCTGGCTCTGAGGGAGATGAGGGCCCAGTCTTGTTTTCTTCACTTTCTCTGCCCTCCAAGAAAATATCATCCAATGCTAAGCCTGAAAGGGTAAGCAAAGGAAAACTTGCCCCTGCGGGTGGAAAGTTGGGAAAAATTGAGGAGGACAAAGTTTTCAGTAGTAATACTTCAAAATCAGCAATTGATGTTACTGAGCCTCGGAGATCCAACCGCAGAATTCAACCAACATCAAGAGTAAGCGCTAAGATTTAGTATTTATAAGCCTATGACAAAATCAATTTTGCCGGAATTCCTTGCTTTGAACCATTATTTACTTGGTAGATATGTTCATACTAATCTTATTCAACTCTTTGCTTGATTTACTCTTTTTAATTTGTTTCTGTTAAATATTGTTGAAAAGGTTAGCTGGTCAATCTTACCATGCACTTCTGGATAACTTCTTTCTTATTCTTTTTGTCATTTGGAGAGTAATCACATAAAAGAGGTTTAACGTCTTTTAATTCAGATACTTGTTAGGTTTTTTATTGCTGCATTTGTGGTTGATGGTTTTGGTTCAATATTGAAAATGTACATGCATTTGGAGTGAGTGACCTGAAGAGCTTATATTCTTGTTCACAGCTATTAGAAGGCCTACAAAGCTCATTGATGGTTTCAAAAATTCCTTCAGCTCCACATGATAAAAGTCAGAAAAGTAGGATCGGTTCCAGAGGTATGATCTCAAATTTTTTACTAAATCAATTGCATGTGCATGCCTTGAAACATGTATGAATCTAACTGCTCCATTACGGCAGGAAATAAGCTTGATTGAAAAGGAGTTGCTAAAAACGTTACATCCACAAATTGAAAGAAATGAATCCTCGTTGGCTGGATGACCAAAGACAGCAGAGTAGCTTTTTTATGTATATTTATATTATAGTAGTGGAGATAGCTAGCTAGCTAGGATTGAATGGAAGAAATTATCACTTCCTCTGATGAGATGTAGCACTAGCAGATAGATGTTCATAGTCATATTATATTTTTATCTATTGTAGCTTGCTTGTTCACCATTGTGACTTGATCTCCTTTCCTCTCCTCTCCTCTCCTTAGGCAGTTACTGTAACTGTTTGTTTGTATACTGAATTTCTTCTTTTAGTAGTTAATCTTGATCGTTAATCTTTTATTGTACACCTTTTGGAATTATCATTTCAAGTTGAGTTACCTGAGAACAGTTACCTGAACAATTAATAATCTAGCTTTCATTGGAATCATGAATTCCATTTGCATTGTACCGCCATTGATAATCATGAAACCCTTCAGGTGGATGGGGTTGGAGCACCTGTTCTGTTGTGGTGTTCCAATCTTCTGTCTCTTAATTCTGTGCACACATCTAAGGGAAAATGTGTGAATGAGATTTAATAGAACATGGTAGGAATTAGTTAATCAGGATCTGATCTCATGAGATAAGTAGAGCAATCAGATCATCTTTCGATTGAAGGTCAAAATGAATGGAAAGATTTTGTGTAACAGTTTCAGTGCAAGGACTACAGAATCAGACACGTTTTGAATCAAACTACTCTTGCCCTATCCTACCCGTCATACTTTTATTCTCTACTACATATATTAACTCAAATAAATGATAGGAAGAATGCAAAGTCACATTCTAACCTTTTTTAGATGATTCTCTTGCGTTTTAACGTTTTTTAAATGGAATTAATAATAACTAGTTAATATTATTAGTAATTACTATTTAGACTGTTAATTTAATTTACAATTTGAACTTATTCAATATTGATGTAATCTTAAAAACAATTTATTAAAGAGCTTTAAAGGCAACTTTTTACAAAAAAGTTACAAAATAATATCAATTTATTTAATATGTATTTTTAAAATTTAGAGTTATTCTAAACGGAATGTGTTACATGTCAAAAATATAATTCTTTATATATGTATATATTAATTCATATTTTTTAATATTTTAAATTATTTCATTTATTTATTATTTTGTATATACTTAATATCTACAAATTTTAAAATAATTAAAATTTACTAAATTAATTAAAACTTTACTACTAAAATCTATTATTTAATATCAAATTCGCACTAATTTTAAAATAAGTACATTAAGGACTAATAAAATATTATAAACATTTAGTTTGCACGGTTAAAATAATTAAATTTAGTAAAAATTAACCATACTGAATATTTATAAATAAAATTTAATATCATAATTAGATACATTTTATCTTACATATTAATATTAATTTATTTAATTATTTTCACAACGCATTCAAATTTTAGTGAATTTACTACTATTATACATGGATTACATCAATCTCATGATGCCCCTCTGATTTGCAGGCCACAAAACACGTGCATAGAGAGTCATGTATAAACAATTGCAGCTCATCTAAGTTTCTGTACAGAGTTCCATTTTAGACTACAAATTAAGATTCTTACAACAAGAGTTTTCACTTCTAGTCAGAGCCTATGAGATAATAAGTTCCTCCTTCACATGTACTTCTTCCCAGCTTTGCCATGGAATTTCACAGGATAGGAAGTTGTTGCTCCCTGGCATCATTGTTTCTGAATGGTTTCTCACAGATGCAAGATACTGGATACTCATGATATTCACCTCGACCAGGTTTCATCTCATCAGGCTCTCCCATGAATCCCCTCTGTACGGATTTAACCTTTCTTGAGAATTCCTTCCATCCCATTTTCTCTCTTGCAATGAACAATGGACTCAGTCTCTTTGCATTAGGTCTGATGGTCCTCTTATGCCCTGCGTACCTCCTTGTGTTCATCATATGAGACACAGAAATACCGGTTAAATACAGGATGATACATGAACAAGCTGATTTAGTACTAAAGCGGATTGGAAATAACTATTCAATAACACAAATCATGTTTCAATTCTCTTTCCAATTTAAGCCTATTCAACAATATAGTTAAACTACTTCCCAAAGTCAAAACATGGTAGAAAAGCCGTGTCTCTCACCTTCGGCCAGCAAGAATCCTGGCCATGTTACCATTGTTGTTTGTCACAAAGACATCACTCTCATCACAAACAATGTAATCAATAGCTGCCAGGCGAGAAGAGAATGGAAGAAACTTCTTCAGTTCTTTCCCGGCAAGCATCTCCTTCGTGTAGAAGTTAGGGAACAGTTCTCTGAGGGGTTGTAAAGTCTCTTCTCCACCATATATTTCCCCAGAAGCAACATAAAGATACGTGTCATTAGCAAAACCAAGGCCACGCAGCATCAAACCAACTTCGTAAGGAGTAAGTGGACACTTTCCCCTCGCTCTCTCATCTTCAGCACTTAAATCCTGACATATTGCAAAGGAACAAACTTTTTGCCAGATTATAAGATGCCAAACACAAGAACCATAATTCAACGATTCCTAAGGGTGACCAAAAGGAGAAAGCAATATCTAGCATCGTAACAAAACATGGAGAGCATGCATCGTTCTATCTCTTAAGGAGCGAAAGGTCATAAAGGATAGGAATCTCACCGGAAGTGTTTCCCATCTCTTCCTTATTTCGCCAAGTTCAAATTTCTCCTTTTCTCCCCCACCATAATAACATCCCGAAAAGGCAAGCATATCAGGCTCAAACCTGAAATTCATAAGGTTTTAGCCAAAAGAGAGATAACTATGTGCGCAGACAAAATAAGAAGTAGAATTTTATATGCATTCATCGTGTCTCAATCGGAGAATATAAGTTCGAGAAAAATTGTTGGATGGATAAAATAGCAATATAGCTGAACACTAACTACTGTGAGGACTTCAAAAGGTGATTATGACCCATAAATAGAGTACAAAGGCATAGAATCTAGACAGAAAGAGCTTTATGGCCCGCCTTAGTTTAGAACCAGAAATCCATTTAATGCACCCCACAAAAGTACCTCTATTGTTTAATTCTCTTCTCCTCTTTATGCACCTGAAACTGAGATTGAAATGTGTATACAGAAGGTAGCAGATGTTGCATCTGCACCCAACATATATAGCAGTCTAACAAATGCTTCTCTTGACATGCTGGTGAAGTTCAAACAGATCATTCATTGAAGCATTTTCAGGTAATATAAGACACACCTCAGATGAACTGCAATAAAGCGACCAGCCATCGTCCTCATTTTCATTACAATAGTCTGACCGATTTCATGTATGGGCCTTGTAAATCTTAACGCGTGATAATTGACCCGGCATCGCAGCTTTTGCAGCTCTTCATCAAGGTCATTAGCAAGCCTATAGTCGAACTTTGTTAACTGAACAACCTGCAAAATTTTAAAGTTCATTAGCTGCCTCTGCAAGTGTAATGTTGAAGCTCCATTTGCTAATCAAGAATGATAAAGTGGTGATAGAATTCAGCAAACGATGCCAGTGGGACCATTTTCAGTCAAGATGATGAGATTGCATATGAAGTTTCCTAGCATATAAGGTGAGAAATCCAAGTCTGCTATCAGGAAATAAAGGTGTCTGTTTCTAGAGCATGGATGAAAAAGAAGGGCAGGGAAACAGACTCATGTTTCTCTGTATCTACCTGAATATGGATAGAAAAAATGGACAGGGGAAGATATTCCTTCTCATAATTCTTGATAAGAAAAATACCAGTCATAACAACTTTGCTGTAGAAAAAGTGACACTGGTTTTAAATCGAGGGATAGAATATATATTGTGAATGGTAAAAAATGATCCACATAGAACCAAAAAGACTAAGAAAGCACAAGTTAAGCAAACTATTTACCCGTCTCCTCAATAGTATAGGTAGAACTTGATCCAAATAGTATTCAGGAGGCGACTTTCTAGGGACACGAATTGTATATGGAGGTTTTTCCATTGATCGCATGGCTTTATCTGGAACTCTTTTCACAACTGTCACATCTTTAGCAAGGTAAGAAATGAACCAATCAACATCAAAAATATTGACGAAGTCACTGCAGAACAAGGAAACAAATTTTAGTACCAAGATCATCAAAATTCAGTATAGGAAGCAGTTTTGGCGCAGAAACAATAAAAGCTTTCCAAATTAATAACACTTCTCTCAACCATTCGCTTACCCTTGTTCATAAGTAACTCAGAAGAACACTTTTCTAAATTATCCAAACTCACCTATCATCCTTCCAATAAGAATGATGATCCAACTCTGGTACTACCAGTGTAGCGTTAAGAATCCGTGCGACTACTACAGCATCCGTTATCTGAAAGTCCAGAAATAATTCCCACTTAGTCCAAACGAGACTAGCTGTAGGTGCAAAAGGATATGAAGGATTTCTCAAAAGACATGTAATTGGAAGTCGCTTTGAACCGTCTGAAGTCCTTGTTGATTGGTCCAAACAAAGTTTTTTTTAACATAATTTCTACTAGTGATGCCTAGAAATTGCAGCCTGAAAGTTCATAACTTTCCACTTACCCCTGTCCTTTCTTGGTTCAGCCCACCACTTGCCGCAATAAGCAAATACCCATTTGATGATTGCTCACGTACAGCAGCTGGGCATATAAGCAAAGTCAAAAAGATGAATCCATCGCTAACCACAATATAAATAATCAAAGGAAGCAAAAGTAAGTTTCTTGAGTACTTACGAGCAAAACTACGGCCTCTCTCACTGCAACCGTAGAACAACTCAGAGTACTTGGACTTCCATATGTCAATTGCCTCTCGCCTGATTCCATTGTGGAGGTTGAACCTCGAAGTACTGAATCGGTAAGAATACCAGTCAAGATCAGACGCCACGTGTCCAGTGAAGAGCGACACCAATCCCAATGTGAACAGCATCAAACCGCAGACCACCGACCACGGGATCCGCCGTTGCTGGTGGTGTTGTTTGTTTCCGGTGCCGTTCTGCTGTTGCGCCAGGTTCGCCGGTGCGAGACTAAAGCTCCAAGCTTTGCCCACTCCCATGTATTCCCGAGCTTACCCTTATTCTCATTCTCTATTTACTACTCGAAGATCCCACCACCATAACAAATTCCTTCTTCTGATCAGAAACCAAGCCACCAGCTGTTAATACCAATGTGTGTGTTTATAGAAAGAGAGAGAAGGCGTACGGGGTCTTTGGAAACGAAGCAGACCGACCATGCGTTGCTCTAGAGAGAACGACAGCAAGTGAAGTGTACTCAAGATTACTGATTATGACAAAATTGAAAATGAAAGTGAGGAATTTGTATTTGTTACATTTCGTTACATTAAATGGTTTAGTAAAGTTAAGGTGGAAACGGAAGAGAAGTGAACGGAACGTGTCCCCGCCATTTCAGGAACAGACAATCTACCTTTAAGAGTAAGAGCACTATACGTCTATACCACAAATCTTCGTTTCGTTTTGTTTAATAAGGAGTATAATTATATAAAATATCTCATTTTATCTTTTTGTTATATTTGTGTAATTTATATTCCATGTTTTTATTTTAAGTTATTGTCAATTGGTAATTTAACTTTGATAAAAATCAAGCTGAAAGTTAAACCGATAAAACAAAGGTTTAAAATGATCAACTCGTATTAGACCGTCAAAAAATGAGTTAAAAATTAAATAAAATTAAAAAATTAAAAATATGATTAAAAATTTTCCTTATTTATCGAAAGAATTTAAAGTTTAGTTGAAAAAATAGCTTGTTAAATGAACATTAATTGATTTATTTTAATTTATAAAATTAACCGATTAAGCAATAAATTGATTGATTTTTAACGACAAAAATTATTAAAGTATACCGAATCTAAATATTTGACAGTTCAAATTTTAATTATACTCATGTTGCAACATCTTAGATAAGCAAAGGATGATCACAAGATTGAACATGTAATAATAATACTCATGAAACAGAACAAAACAAACATGGGTGGTCTTAATCAAATCTTACTGGCCTGTGACCAAGGAAGCTTTAACTTCAGTATAAAGGTGTGGTTCTGTTTGGCCTAATTTAGGGTCAGGTTTTATTACATCAGCAAATTTGTTGGAACCAAAACACTGACTAAAGACTAATGATTAAAGACTAGAGAGTAAAGACTAAAGAGTGTTCCTAATAATAACATGATCCTTCTATTTCTGCTATTATTATTATTATTATTATTATAAGAAATTTTATGTTATATATTTTTTGTAAAAAATTTTAATTTTGCTAATTTTTAATTTAATTAATTTTAATAAACTTTTATATTAATAATCAACCAGTTTATTAATTAATTGACGACTTATATAAACTAATTAATTTTTATTTAATAGTATCTTTTTTAATTAAATTTCAACTTCATAATAACTAAGAATAATCTTTTTTAATACTATTTGAATTTTTTAACTTTATTTAATCTTTATCACATATCAATTTTATCACAACATAATATCGATTGAAACTTTAAATCTTAGATCTTTTTTTTATCAATTTATCTTTTTCAATTTTTAAAATATTTCGTAAAGCTGATAGAAATATTATCCGCAATAATAGAATATAACATTTCTTTTTCCTAAAAGAATAACTTACACATTTTTGGTAAGAGCTACAACAATAACAACAACACCTAATAAAAGTGTGGTTATATTTTGTTAAAGATTCAATAATTAAATTTAGTATTTAATTATTAATTATTGATTTATTAAATAATTTATTCATAATAATATATTTTGTAAGATGCTAAGTGAATTTAAGAATATAGCTAATATGTGCACATAAAAGATAGGGGTCTTGGTTTCACCTTATAAATTGAAATAAAAGTAGAAGTATTGGTAAAAAATACTTAAATTATAAAACTAAATAATTTAAAATATGATTAAAAGAAATTGTTCTTATTCGTAAAAAAATTAAAGTTTAATTTAAAAATGATTATTAAATTAAATTAAATGATTTATTTTAGTTTATAATAACTTATTAATTAATAAAATTGACTAATTAATTAATAAATTAATCAGTTTTTAACAACAAAAGTTATTAAAACAAATCGATACGAAAAATTAAAAATAAAAATCGAATCAAAAAATTAAACAGTTTAAAATTTTTATGGTTGAATCAACCAAATTAATTAAATTTTTTAATCATTGCTTAAATAACTTTACAAGTCACGTTACTTTGTATGATCAGTTGGATTGTATACATATATGGTAAATCTATATAATTATATTAAATTTATATACTATACATATTAAATAAATATTAAATTTAAATATTGAATCTGAGCTCTGAGGAGACGATTTGAAGAAAGTCAAGATATCTTTTATCGGGCAAGATCTTGTTGAAGTTGAGTCCTTTCCTTATCAAAAGAACCAAAACTTGATTTGGATGTCTTTTGGTCAGGACAACTTGTTTCTTTCGAACATGAACATGGACCCATGTAAATGATTACGCCTCGTTAATTACCCACTAATCAAATTTAACGACACCAGATTTTGTAAAGCGAAAGCGTTTGTCCCCACAAGTTTTTGATGTTAATTAAACCAATATTTTAAAAATAGAACTGAAAGTTAAATTAATAAGGTAAAAAGTTTAAAGTTTAAAAAATTAAAATAATATTAAACTATCTTAAAATTAACTAAAAATTAAATAAAATTATAGAATTTGAAATATATTTAAAAGAGATTGTCATTATTTATAGAAAAATTGATGTTTAATTAAAAATTGTTAAATGAAATATAATTTATTTATTTTAATTTTTAAGAACTTATTAATTGACAAAAATTTACCGATTAATTAATAAATTGATTCATTTTTAATAACAAAAGTTATTAAAGTAAATCTAGCCAAAATTTGAAAATTCAACCAAAAATTAAACAATTTAATATTTTTATGGTCGAATTAGTTTAACTTTTTAATCATTGAATTAAATTATTTTGAATCTTTTGATTTGTACTTTAATTAATGACTAAATTTTCTAAAAATGTGTGTGTGTATATATATATATAAACATATTTTATTATTGTAAGAAGTATAATTTAAGAAAAAATTAATTATTGTTTCAAGTATCATAATCTTTTTTAAACGAATGTTCATGATAAATATTAGAGATATTACTTTTGACTCAATCCAGTCCAATTTTAGCTTGGTTAACCCAATCACGGGTAAGCCACGAGTCAAAAGTAGTCGATCCCAACCGAGCCATGGGTAGGTTCGGTCTGACCTATAACTCGACTATTACTTTACAAGTTATATCGTTTTGTCAAAAACAATGTCATTATTAACTTTTTTTAAATATAAAATATGTCAGGTTGATCAGCTCTGCCTGTGGCTAGTTAGGCCATGGACGGGGCCACGGGATGGTCAGGTAGTTAGGTAGGGTCATGGGTCGGGTCGTAAATGTTCCATTAAAAATAACATTATTAAATTATACTGAAATTAATTTAAAATTAAGAGGTTAAAATAATTGCAAGGATAAGATCATAATATGAAGATATTTATTATAGTCAAATGGTAAATTTATTAAAATAATATATTTATTTTGATTTGATATTTTTTATATTTTGTTTTAATTTGATAATATTTTTTATAATTTTTAAGGTACGATGTTCTTATTATATTTAATGTGGTGTAGACACATTCCAAACAAAAACACTATTTGACTTGTGATGCATAATGTAAATGATATAATTAAGGTTTGACGATATTGGAGAAACATGTGATTATAGCTGGCAGACTGCCATGGTCAACCAACATAAGTGTCACGCACACTATAGAAGAAGAATTTTTTATCTCGTACATAAATATATTTTATTATTGTAAATAGTATAATTTAAGAAAAAACCCAAACCCCTCATTTAGCGAGATTTTGATGAGTCATTGTTTAGGGATGACAATAGGCCGGTTATTTAAAATAATTTTTTTTAAAATAAAATAATAATAATCATTTTTAAAATTGAGTTCAAGTCTAAATTGTCCAAACCGAGGTCAGTTGAAAACAATTGAATTTTATTTTTATTTGAAAGAAAAATATTAGCTAAAAATAAAAAAAAATCTTCTCTTAATTATTTGATAATTTATTAACTTATTTTATGAATCGCTTGTTAAAATTAAATACGATTTTCATAAATTCTTTTGTAATGGTTATTCAATTGTCAAGTGACATTATTTAGAACATTAAATCACAAATATAGTCTTAAAAAGAGTATACATATGTTTTATTATTTATTATATAAAAGTTGTATAATATTTACTATATGATTATAGAATGAATAGAAAATAAAGTGGTAGAATAATAAGTGTATTAATGTATTGTAAAGTGAGTTTTGGGCTTTGTGTAAGGAGACCTATAAACAATAATGGGCGTAGAATCTAAGGTCTCATGGGCCTAATGTAAGTGAACAAAAGTCAGTATTATTGAGATAAATTTACGGCTAAAATATATTTAACCCCGTGTATTTTATCTTCTATAATGTTACGCTCCCGCCTATTTTGAAAACAGACTTATTACCTCCTTTAACTATCAGTAAAAGGAGTTTAGAATTCAAAAAGACTATTTTACCTATTTACTAACATGTTGCATTATTTTAGACAAAAACATAGTTAACTAAAATACATTAAGCCCCTATTTTTCGCTTTATTTCACTATACCCTCTATTTTAAAAATAAAGATTATTTTGATCATGGATTATATTTTGACCGTTAATAAATAAAAAGAAAAAATACTTAAAATACTATTATCTTTATAATTGTTCTTCATGATTGTTAATTTATGAAAAAATAAAGAAAAGAACATTTATTTATGAAACAAAAATAACAAAAACTCTAGGTAATTTGGGCAACTCATAATTTTTTGGGCCATTAGGGTAACCTAAATTAGAAATTTGGTTCTTTTTTATTTAAAAAACTAGGTTTGCCATTTTGACTTAAGCTCCAATCGATTTAAAATCAATTATTAAAAATCTAACTGGTTCGATCGGTTCGACCCCAAAAGTCTTGAATCGTCCAACTTTTCAACTAGGTTTTTAACTTTTCAGTTCGATCTACTTTAATGTCTCTTGTTATTAAAAAACGATTGACTAATTAATTAATGGTCAATTTTTATTAATTAATAAGTTCTTATAAATTAAATAAATCAATTACTTTTAATTTAAGAATCTCTTTTCTCAATTAAGTTTCGAATTCTTTGATTTATAAGAACAATCTCTTTTAATCATATTTTAATTTCTTTAGTTTTATTCAATCTTTTGCCGATTTTATGATCGTTTAATACCGTTTAAACCTTAAACCTCTTGTTTAACTAGTTTAACCACCAATTCGGTTTTTAAAACATTGCTTAAAATTATAAAAGATTAAATTGATTAAATTTCAAATCAAGTCTAAGTTGAAAATTTATTTTTTAAATCTCTTCTAAATTTAAATTTGACAAATTGTTTCGATTCAAAATAATTTGATCAATTAAGATTAAAATAAAGTCATTTTATGGATTTTAAAAATTAAGATAAAAGAATTTGTTGTTAAGGAGCTAAAACAAGAAGTCGAAGTTAAGTTAGATAACCAAAAATTTACTTACCATTTTGAAAAGAGTAAAAATATCTCTTCTCTTTACCAAAAAAAAAAAATCTCTTCTCAAAATGTTAATGCGATAAGGATTTTTCATAAAATAAATAATACTTCATATATGAAAAAAAAACTTAGCTAATTATGCAAAAATTTGTATTTTAGTATTTACTTCAAAGCTTGCATTTAATTCATTAAATAAATTAACATAAATTTAATTTGATATAAAAATAAAAAGACTTTTGAATATCTAATGATTATATTATATTATCAATTATTAATTCCGATTTTCTTTGCTCAAGTAATATGATCTACCAATGTAACTACAAACTAGGACATAGGGTGACTGTTCTTGTTTTCGTATGTCTCCCTGTGCCCACCCCCATCTATCCATCTACTAATATTTAATTAATAGATGAATGGGGAGGACATAAAGTGGCACATGAAAATGAAAACGGGAGAATTGATCCCCTACCAACTGCCATTTTTAGGTTCATTATAGCTTTTTGGTAAAATAAAAATAGGTCATCTTCTTTCTATTGGAAAATTTATATTTGTTATGATGCTTGATGACTAGGAACTGAAGTAAGCTTCTGGATTTTTTCATGCATGCTTTGGAGGGAAGACCATATAGATGACAAGAAGAACTTCAACTAACTAAATGAGCATAACAAAACACTAGTAGACTACTAGTATGTAGATAAGACTCTGGTGAAGGGTAGTTGGATTGTTGACCTTCCAAGTTAATAAATACAAAATTAGAAAACTTAAGATCTTGATGAACGCCCAATCCAAACGATGATCAATCTAACAAAAGTCCAACGTCGTGATTTAAGATTAACACACCCGAAGATCACATTAACTTGAATATATGTATACTAATTAGAGATTATAATTTTAACTTAAACTTGATTTAAAGTAAATAAATTAAGTCTGAATTGATCTTTGATTTGAAGACCAATTATAATTCATTTTAAAGTCAAATTCACGATTATATGTTATTTAATATATAAGTAAAGACAATTAGAGTAAACTCGAGTCATTCTTTTCAGTTTAATCAAATTTTAGATCGAGTTTAAACTAAGAACTTAAAATTATAAAATATCAAATGAGAACATCAATAGTTTAATTATGTATGCAACTGTCTAAATTAATCTTTGCAAATTGAATGACCAACAAACTTCCTTTGCTTTTAATCGTACAAGCCCTTGGAATATGGATTATGTTCACTCTTATTTTTCTCAGGTTAATGTGTATTTCGGTCAAAGATGAAGCTGCTGGTCTTGAGTACACGACAAGTTAGGCACAAAATTGAAATGAGAATACTCCACTAGATAGCTATCTAAGAAGCCCTCTTAAGAACACCTAAGTTGCTCAACAAACAATGCGCCCTCAACTAAACTCTAACCAATCTAAGTTCTTACACAATCTTACACATAAGTGTGTTAAATTTTACACAAAAAAAAGAGGATAAAATTTTCAATAACTTATTTATTTTTGAGTTTATAATGTTTTTAAACTTTTCAGTTTAAAATTTCAAACCGATCAACGTTTTTAGTTTGGTTTTCTTTAATAATTCTTGTTGTTAAATTCGTTTAGTTAATTAATTAATTTGTTGATTTTTGTAAATTATAAAATAGAATTAATTAATTAAATTTGATTTAACAATATATTTTTATTTAAATTTCAAAATTTTTGATGGGTAAAGATAATCTATTTCTATCATATTTAAAAATTTTTATTTTTATTCAATCTTTAACCGGTTTAATTAATTTTAATTGATTAAGTTGAAATTTATACTCTAATCATGATACTAGTAGCAAGCCTAATTTAATATGCATATTAGACATATAAATACGTACGTACATGGACGTACAAAATTATCCACCAAAAAAAAAAAACAATCAAAGTTTGTAGTTGTTTATCCACCATAACACCCAAACCCAATGAGGTCAGAATCTGAAATGAAGAGGAGAGCACGGCAGTATCTTCCTGTGCTTATACATATGTATACAAATTCACAATATCAAAACTCTTTATATCTCTTTCTTTGTCTTCCAATTCCAGAGCCTCAAACATCACAAACAACAGAAAGATCATTAAACACAACTAACTATGTTTCAGTTATTCAGTTATTTCAGTTTCCTCCTCCTCTGCTTCCTCTTCCTTTCCCGCCCTTCTTTTCCGGCTAGGACCACACCTGACACAATACCTGTCTTAACCGCCGATACGCTCAATGCCACTTGGCAAGAATTCAGCCGTTTCCTAGATGTTGGGATTGGAAATCAAGTGTCCGGCATGTCAGAGCTTAAGAGATACTTTCACCGCTTCGGCTATCTCTCGCTGTCTGCTACCGACAACCTCACCGATGTCTTCGACACGCAGCTTCAGTCCGCTGTTATTGCTTATCAGACCAACCTCGGCTTTCCTGTTACAGGAAAACTAGATTCCGATACCATGTCGCTGATTATGTCACCGAGGTGTGGAGTTACCGATGCCACAGCAACTACTACAAAAGCTCTACACGTAACTAAACATTTCACGTACTTTTATGGCAAACCTAGGTGGGTACGAGGTTCGCCGATGAAACTTACCTACGCCTTTTCACCCGACGACATGATTGATTACATTAGTAAAGCTGAGATGGGGGAAGTGTTCAAGAGGGCGTTTTCGCGGTGGGCGGAGGTGATTCCGGTGAACTTCACGCAGGGGGAGGAATACGAGAACGCGGATATTAAAATTGGGTTTTATCACGGCGATCACGGGGATGGTCAGCCGTTTGATGGGGTGTTGGGAGTTTTGGGACATGGGTTTTCGCCGGAGAATGGGAGGCTGCATCTTGACGCAGCAGAGACATGGACGGTGGACTTTGCAGCAGTGAAGTCGAAGGTGGCAGTGGACTTGGAATCGGTTGCGACCCATGAGATTGGGCACGTACTTGGATTGGGACACTCGTTGGTGCAGGAAGCTGTGATGTTTCCGAGTTTGAACCCTAGGACTAAGAAAGTAGAGCTGAAAGTAGACGACGTAGAAGGTGTTCAGGCACTTTATGGATCAAATCCCAACTTCAAGCTAAGTTCTCTGGAGGAGTCTGAGAATTCTTCTAACGAAGCTGTTGGTCTTAATCTTAGGAGTCCGATCTCAAAGTGGACCATTGGAGCGGTGGCAGTGGTACTGGTTTTGTGTACATAACACAACACAGCTTTTCTTCATTTTCAGTAGCTTATAGCATCATTACAATATAGGATTAGAGCAAATTACATAATTTACATTCAATTGATGGGAAAGAGAGAGGTAGTGAATTCTTTGGTTTTTCCGTATTTTTTTCGGATAATAATAAATATTATTGTGAATAGCTTTGAATTCGAGCAACTAAAAAATTAAATAAGTTAAAATCATCACATTCTTCTCAAGTATATGATCAACAAAATCGTCAAAGAAAAAAAGCCTCGTCGTTGGTTTATATTCAGCAATATTTAGGGGCCTTCCATTGGCCAGAGACTAATTATAAAAGGCCAATATTTTGAAAATCAGACTAAAGTTAAACTAATAATATGAGATATCAGTTATTGCGTTATAAAATCGGTTAAATATTGAATAAAATTGAAGAATTTAAAAAATGATTAAAAAGATTGTATTTACTCGTCAAAAAATTTTAAAGTTTAATTGAAAAAAGAAATGATTGAATGAAAATTAATTAATTAATTTTGATTTATAAAAATTAATTAATGATTGATATTTTTTAATATTAAAAAATATCAAATTAAATCAAACTGAAAATTAAAAATTAAATAAAAATTAATCAATTTAAAGTTTTAATTGTTAAACCAACTGAACCAATTTAATTTTTTAAACATCGATAGAAATTTTAAGATGTTGTAGTAACAAAAACAAAAACAATCAATAAAATTTTGATTGATTAAAAAGTCGATCGCTAGACAATATAATAAATTTGATTTAATATTTTATTAGAAACATTCCCGAATTTCTTAATGATAAAAAAATCATAACTATTATTATATTGAGTAAATCTTTAAATACACATAATTTTTTTAAAAATATTTATTTCAATTAATAAGTTTATAATTAACAATAAATATAACTATAAAATCAATTTAAGCAATTGTTTCCAAGTTCTTATTCTTAGGATACATGAAGTTCTAACAACTAATCGTTAAAAAAATTTAAGAAATACCACGATGACTTATGTCCCACTTTCAATTCTTTCACATCATATTTTTTTAAATTTTTTTTGAATTTTTAGAAAGAAAAATAAATAATTCTATATAAAAATAATCAAAAAAGTGTACATGGAGAGTTATTCTATAGGTTTAATCGTAAAAATTTTGAATTAGTTGATATTTTAGTTCAGTTTAAAATTTTTCGATTTAATTTACTTTAATGATATTTATTATTAAAACCGATCAATTTATTAATTAATGAGTAAGTTTTATAAATTAATCAATTTTTATAAATTAAAATAAATAAATAAATTTTTATTTAAGAATTTTCTTTTTTAATTAAACTTCAAATTCTTAAAAAAATAAAATATTCTTCTACAATTATATTTTAAATTTTTAAATTTTATTTAATTTTAATCAATTTTATAATATTTAACTTAATAATATATTAGGTTGAAAATTGCAGCTAATATA
>JANIPN010000001.1:41111866-41123458 GCA_027478595.1 Erythroxylum anguifugum
ATCAATTTTATAAATATTTAAATGTGTTTTGTCATTATTTACTTACGAGCAGATAATGGAGGAAAATAAATATAGGTGACAAAAGGTTGGGTAGATAAAAAGCAGTAAACGAGTGTGGAAGCAGTAAATACGGTACACGTGGACTTCTATTACCAATCCAACTTGCTGTAACGAAGGAGTGTGGGCATAGAGAAACACACTCCCTTGTCAACTTGTAATTAGCAGTTCAATATCGATCCACGTGTCGGCTGCAGTCTATAAACGTTTTTCTTTCCTACTTCCGGTCCCGACTCCCGACACTCAATAGTCAATACACCAACGGTAAGTATATACATAAATAAATAAATAAATAAATAAAATAGAAAAATCTAAAATTAAAAAAATACTAAAAACAACATCAACCTCGTCTGGGATAGCAACGAGGAACTTTTTTTTTTTATTTAGACCAAGATATTTATCGGTAGATTTAGTGATTAATTCTTTCGTTGGTTTATAAGCACTTTACAAAGTTGGACAATTGGCCCAAAGATAGGTTGCTCCATACTCAAAGTCAATGATCGAACTTCTGACTTTTAGTTAAGAAAGAATGAGTCCCTTTCACTCAACCACTCCCCTTGAGTTACCAATAAGAAATATTTACTAGCGTAGATTTAAGTATTTTTAATTGGCCGACTCATAAGTTAAACCTAAGTTTAAGTTAATTCAAGAATTAATTATTTTAAATAAAATAAGATTATTTTTATTAAAATAGTTAGGCATATGAAAGATCCAAACTTAGGTAGCTCAAATCTTAACTTAATTTTAAAATATTATTTTATATTTTATTTTTTAAAAAAATACCGAAAGGCTATTTGCCAAAAAAAAGTATATGTTTAAAGAAAATTAAAAATATGGAAAAATTTTAGTAAAAGTTGTAAAATTTTAAATAAAAATAAATTAAAAATTAAAAATAAAAACAAAAACAAAAAATAAAAAATAACTGTGACAAACTAAAAGAGAAAAAGAAAAAGGAAAAAAAAAACTAAAAACCGAAGCTCGTCTGGTTCAAAACAAACACGAACCAAAGCTCTTTTCTCTCTCTATCTCTCTCCCTCTCTTGGATCTGTAAGTTGGTTTTGGTTTTGGATTTCTTATTATTTACATCAATTTTGTTTTTCCATTTTAATTTTTGTTAAATTTTGATTTGCGAACAGTTTTTGTTCTGTGTTTTGTTTTTGTTTTTGTTTGTTTTCTGAAAACTGATAGATTAAGATCCTTGTTATAAAACCCTAGATCTCGTTGTTGTCGGTGTTTTTCATTTCAATTTTATTTGATTTTGATTTAGGGTTTTAGTGTTTGGATCTCGAGGTTTTGGTCTACCTTTGCAGCTCGAATTTCGAGTTTGTTGAATTGGAAGGGGGGAGTTTTCTTAGATCGTTTGCGCGATGGCTTCTAATCCTCCATTGAATGTGATGGAGGATCAGACGGACGAGGATTTCTTTGATAAATTAGTCGATGATGATTTCGGGCACACCAATTCCGGTTCCGTTGCCCCGAACTTTGCTGAGGGCAGTGATTCGGATGAAGCCAAGGCCTTTGCCAATCTGAGTATTGATGATAATGTTGCTGCCGCTGGCTTTGATGGGAAACATGAAACTGCTCCAGTGCAAGATGATTTAGCGCTGACTAATACATTGGATTCTTTGAATTCAATAGCTTCTCAGAATGCAATTGACTCAAATGATGATGGAAATAGATCAGAGGATGTGGTGTCGAGCCAAAGTCACGACCCAATGAAATCAGGGGTCAAGGAGATTGGATGGAGTTCATTTTATGCTGATACGTCTGGTCATGGATTTGGTTCATACTCAGACTTTTTCAATGGTCTAGGTGATTCATCGGGTTTTTCTGGAAATATTGACGAGATTGGTGCAGTTAAAGAGAATATAATTGCTGGGGGATTGCAGAAGTCAACTAGTTATGAGCAATGTCAAGGAGGTGCGCAGGTTTATGGTGGATCCATGGATGGCAATGTAAGTGAGCAGGATGTGTATAGTAATCAAGATTGGAGCAGTATGTATCCTGGTTGGAAGTATGACGACAAGACCGGGCAGTGGTACCAAATAACTAATTATGATGCAAATTTTAATACTAGTTCAGGGAATGAATGGGCAGCAGTTTCTGATGCAAAAGCAGAAGTAAGTTATTTACAGAACACTTCACAGTCTGCGGTGGGAACCGTGGCTGAGTCTAATACATATGAGAGTGTATCAAACTGGAATCAGGTTCCACAGGAGAGTAATAATGGTTATCCTGCACATATGGTTTTTGACCCCCAATATCCTGGCTGGTATTATGATCAAATTGTGCAAGAATGGCGCACGCTTGAAAGCTACACATCTTCTGTTGAGTCAACAATAGGTCAAGCTTATGATCAGCAGAGTCAGAATGCTTTTGATTCTAGTGGGTCCTATTCCAAAAATGGTAGTAGTATACCCAATAATATCTATAGTGAATATGGTCACGCTGATAAGTATGTATCACAGGGTTATAATAATCAAGGTCAACAGGACAGCTGGAGCCAGCCTTATGCTAGCTACACTCAGCAGGACTTGAATGTATGGCAGCCTAAGACAGTTACTAAGTCTGATGCTATTCCAAATATTGGCGCAGCAAAACAATCATTGAATTCTTATGTACCAGATGTTTCTATGAGCAACAGTGTTGATCAGCATAAATCATTCAGTTCAATGGGGACAGTTCCTTCATATGAGAAAGGGGATGGTGAACATGTTGAGGCTAATAGCTTTACAGGATCACAAGGTTTTCTACATGGAGGTAACTTTAGTCAGCAGTTTAATCAGGGAAATTTGATGCCAAACGGGCCAACGAACTTTTCAAACAATTATTTTGGCAGTCAGAAACAAGTAAACCTTTCCCAGCAATCATTTCAGACCAACCAACAATATTCTTATTCTCCAAGCATTGGGAGATCCTCTGCTGGTCGCCCACCACATGCGTTGGTTACATTTGGCTTCGGTGGAAAACTGATTGTAATGAAAAATAGTAATCCTCTTGGGAGCTCTACATTTGGAAAGCAGGTGAGACTCTTGAGCACTTCCTTCTGTGCTTTTACAGATCCATGCAATTGCTAAAATATTAGGGGAGAAAAACTATATTCCCGTAACCTTTTCTTTACCTTCCTCCATTTAATCTTCATTACCTACTCCCTTTTCCTTTGAGCTGTCTTACATCACCTTTAGTTGTGTTGTGCTGGTTCTTAGGAAAAATGAGAAAAAGAGTGGAAAGTGGCTAAAATAATTTACTATGGTAATTTCTTACACTATTTGTATTTGGTAAATGCTAATCCTGCTCTTTTTTCTGATCCATCTGAAAGGAACCTGCAGGAGGCTCAATTTCTGTTCTGAACTTGGTGGAGGTTGTTTTGGGAAATGGCGACAATGCATCAAGCATTGGAGTGGATTCTCGCAATTATTTTCGTGCCCTGTGCCAACAGTTCTTTCCTGGCCCATTGGTTGGTGGTAATCTTGGAACCAAAGAGTTGAATAAGTGGATTGATGAGAGGATAGCTAACTGTGAATTACCTGAGATGGATCACAGAAAAGGTGAAGTATTGAGGTTACTTCTTTCTTTGCTGAAAATAGCATGTCAGCATTATGGAAAACTTCGATCTTCTTTGGGCACAGATACATCTGTAAAGGTAATTCACATACTTGGTTCTTTTCTTCCTATTATCTTGATAAAGTTCCTTTAGCTTTCTGAAGTTTCTATGTGTTGCTCAATTTATCCATTTATCCAAGTTACTTTTGAGCTGGAACTGAAAATTCAATTCTACTTATTTATTTGTATAAAATTAAAAGAAATGATTGTCATTTGACCTTTGTCATTTGGCCTGAAGACTGACTGGCTTATTATTATACTTTTTTTCCAGCATGAGGTATTTGAAAATCACTAGTTTCTAGGTGTTCTTTTTAAGCTCAGGGCCAAGTGCTCTGGAAAGATTAGACCATCAACTATTATGTGTTCTTACTCCTTGACCTTCCTATTAGAACCCATCTCCTATCTATTTAATGTGATTTTTATTGTGGAATTGTCTTTTAAAAAACTGGGTCATCGTATGTTGCAAGAATAAAACAATCACTTTTATTTGGATTCTATGAATTATAAGAGAGAGAATTGGCTAGAAGATAGTAATAGGACTTATTATAAGGTGGAAGGCCTTTCAACTAAAAAAAGTGAGATATCCACAACTTAACTGGAGCTACCTAAACATTCCTTGCAAATTCCATGCAGTGGCATGATTAATGAGGGTTGCAACAAGTATGAAATTGTTGATTGTGATAATTGAGAATTATTTTCCCTTTTCAGATTTTAATTCTCTTGACCCCAAAAAAACAAAAAAGGTTTTCATTCTGCATGTTCCTTCTGTTGATCTAGCTTAATTTCTTCCTATTTGACAAAAATCCCTTATCCTCTATCCCATGTATGATCTACAAGTAATTTTCTGGTTCAAAGTTTACAGTGCTTCTTTTGAAGGCTAATCTGTGGTGAAAACTCACCTGCAGTTTGGTACTTTATTTGTTTATATCTTGGTAGGAGAGTGAGACTCCAGAATCAGCAGTTGCAAAACTTTTTGCGTCTGCTAAGAGAAGCAGCGGTCAATTCAGTGAGTACGGCGTTCTTAGCCACTGCTTGCAGAATTTACCATCTGAAGGACAACTTAGGGTATGCCAACTATAAAGCAATCTTTTCTTTTGTTTTGGGTTTTGTTTCTCTAAATTATGATGAACTCCATAGGCAACTGCTTCTGAAGTCCAAAGTCTTCTGGTGTCCGGTAGAAAAAAAGAGGCTCTGCAATGTGCACAGGACGGCCAACTGTGGGGACCTGCACTTGTCCTTGCCTCACAGCTCGGTGATCAGGTCTTCATTTTTAATGCCCTGTTGGCTGATTTATTTAGATTGTTTATGTTTGTGAAAGGCTGAGATTCTCTTTTTCTTTTCACCCCACTTAACAATATTGGTGTTATAATGGTTACTATTTGTAAATTACAGTTCTATGTTGATACAGTCAAGCAAATGGCGGTTCACCAGTTGGTCTCAGGATCGCCTTTAAGGACACTATGCCTGCTAATTGCAGGGACACCAGCAGATGTATTTGCTGTGGACTCTATTGTTGGCAGTGTTATTCCTGGTGCTGTTCATATGACACCACAGTCTGTACAGGTGATACATTCACATGGTTCCAAATTTTCAGAAATAGGAAGATTAAAAAAAAAAATTAGGATGGTACTAAGTTATGCACTGTTCTGCTTGCCTGTGTTTCGCCATAACTATAGCTGGGGGCAAATGGCATGCTTGACGATTGGGAAGAGAATTTGGCAGTGATAACTGCAAACAGAACAAAAGATGATGAGCTTGTCATTATACATCTTGGAGACTGCCTATGGAGAGATAGAAGTGAGGTATATTCTTAGTAAATGTCCTTCACTTGCCAGCTTCTTTTACATGTCTCTATTCGGAACTTATTAGGGGTAATTACTCAGATTATTGCCGCTCACATCTGCTACATAGTTGCTGAAGCAAACTTTGAGCCATATTCAGACAGTGCAAGACTATGCCTTCTTGGAGCAAATCACCTGAAGCATCCGAGGACTTATACTAGTCCAGAGGCAATTCAGGTTCTCTTAGTACTTGGTCTTTATAAAAGTTTAAAATAATAATTTACACAGGCTGTAATTCCTCCTTTTATGGGCTTGCTTCGGGTTCATAGTTCTGCTTGCAAGTGAAACATAAAGAAGGCAAATACAATATAGTTAGGATTGCCCAGTACAAGAGTTGTTTGAAGAAATTTTAATATGCTTCTTTTATTAATGTGTGGACAGAGAACTGAGCTGTATGAATACTCAAAGGTGCTTGGCAATTCCCAGTATATTCTACTCCCGTTTCAGCCATATAAGCTCGTATATGCATACATGCTAGCTGAAGTGGGAAAAGTTTCTGATTCGTTGAAGTACGTTGTGAATAATCTCATAGTTTGACTCTAACCAATTATTGCTCCAGAGTTTTGAACCTTGTAATTTGTTTCAGATACTGTCAGACGTTATTAAAATCTCTGAAAACTGGTCGAGCTGCTGAGGTAGAGACATGGAAACAACTAGTGTCTTCTCTTGAGGAGAGGATTAGAACCCATCAGCAGGTGATTTCTCTATCTTTTAGTTCCTTTTTTGGTAGTTTTGTGATTATTTTTGCTGATCATAAGCACTCTTGTTCTTAGGGTGGGTATGCTTCCAATTTGGCTCCTGGAAAGTTGGTCGGTAAATTGCTCAATTTTTTTGATAGCACTGCACATCGTGTTGTTGGGGGTCTTCCACCTCCTGCACCATCAGGGTTGCATGGAAGTATGCATAGCAATGAGCACTATGAGCATGCAATGGCTCATAGAGTATCAGCGAGTCAATCAACAATGGCAATGTCATCATTGATGCCTTCTGCTTCGATGGAGCCTATAAGTGAATGGGCAGCCGATGGAAATAAAATGACAGTGCAAAATAGAAGTGTATCTGAGCCAGACTTTAGCAGAAATCCTAGAAAGGTGTGGAATTTATGCATAACTGTCTTGTGTTCGTATTGTTTCCTTCATCTCCATTTTCTTTTGAAAAATTTGTGGAGCCTAACTGAATTTGGGTGGAATCAGGTTGATCCATCAAAGGAAGGGATATCATCCAATGCACAAGGTAAAGCATCAGGCTCAGTGGGGGGATCTCGATTTGGAAGATTTGGTTTTGGCACGCAGCTTCTACAGAAGACTGTTGGCTTAGTCTTAAGGCCTCGCAATGATCGACAGGTTTACAGTTGTCTATTATTTCATTCCACTGGGCATTTTCATCGCAAACGTAATTGTGTCTTAGCCCTGTAGGTTTTCTGACTGATTAGTGTTCTTTACTTATTGTAAGGCAAAACTGGGAGAGAAAAACAAATTCTATTATGATGAAAAACTGAAGAGATGGGTGGAGGAAGGTGCTGAACCTCCTGCTGAAGAGGCAGCTTTGGCACCTCCCCCTACAACTGGAATCTTCCAAAATGGAATGTGTGACTACAACTTGAAATCTGCATTGAAGCATGATGCATCTCCCTCTGGGCAGGGACCTACCTTACAAAGTTCAACTTCATCTGAATACACTTCAGGGACTCCAATTCCAACCAGTTCAAGTCAGACTCCACCAATTCCAACCAGCTCAAGTCAGACTCCACCAATTCCAACCGGCTCAAATCAATTTTCGGCACGTGGACGGATGGGTGTACGGGCAAGGTAATTTGGAAACTCTTATTTTTCTCTTTCTTATTAACCGAAGAAAATGATTGGTTGAATTGGTCTTGGAAGCTAATAGATTTATGAATGTTCAGGTATGTTGACACCTTTAATAAAGCTGGGGGAACCTCCACAAATTTGTTCCAGTCACCTTCCTTAGCATCTGTTAAACCTCCTGCTGCCACAAATCAGAAATTCTTTGTTCCAGCACCTGTCCCTCCAGGGGATAATTCAATAGAAAGTTCAACAGAAGATAGGCAGATAGATGATGCCAGTAAAGAAAACCCTTCAAAACCTGCTTTGGAGGAGTCGTTTCCATCTTCCACATCTGTATCATCAATGACCATGCCAAGGTTCCCAAGCATGGGTAACATCACAGGAAGGGGAGATGATGGTAATGCCTCTCATGTATATAATTCACGGAGAACAGCATCATGGAGTGGAAGTTTTAACGATTCATTAAGCGCTCCTAGGTCGTCAGAAGCTAAGACTTTGGGCGTGCCTCCATCTTCATTTACGCCTACTGTTCCTCCAACAACACATATGCCAATCAATCGTGGCAATTCCGGGGACGATCTTCATGAGGTGGAACTTTAGACTGAGCAATGAAGATGTAAATAACAACTTTTGTTCAGTTATCCTCATAATGAAGTATTGGATGAGTGCTGTTCTGCAGATTATGCGACTCACAATCGACATTGAACCTGGATCTGATTACACATGAGAGAGCTAAATATGTTCGAATTTGAGGAAATTTTCTGCAGTTTTACCTCGTCCTCTTACATGTACGTGGGGTATGTGGGTGGCATATATTTTTCCCTTAATACTAAGAATATGCCACCATCTTATGCTTGAGAAAGGGCTCTAATGTTCTTCCTCTTTTTTATCTATAAATTTTTTATTGTAACTTTGAAAGGAAGATAGTGTTCCTGCAAGGATTTCTTGTACAGTTTAGTTCCATCTGTTCATTTGTTGGAAACAGGAAATGCCCAGTGACAAATGGGATTGGATAGATAGAAGAAAAGCACCTTAAAAAGGTCCTTTCAAGTGGGGAAAGTGTACTCTCAAGTTGCAGAAAAGAATAAAAACGCTACTTTCAATATTATTCATGGCTGTGCTTCAAGTAATGCCCTGGCCTCCAGTTCAATGTTCTGAATTTTACTATTTGTTTACTTCAGTTTACGTTTTGTTTCTTTGGTCGTATGTATGATTTAATTTTAGCTCCGAAAACGGATGGTTCAGTTATGGCTTCACAAGAATATCTTTTGATGGATCAAACGAAGACCCTCCTTGTACTGATTTTTTGGGTCGATTTTGTCTTTTTATTTTAAGTTAGTTGAATTATTGATACTAATAATTTGTAGTTGATTTATTCAAAGTACATTCAAAGATAACTATTCTAATTTTTTCATAAATAAAAAATAATTTTTCTATAAAGTTTTAAATCTATTTTTATGATCGTTGATTTAAAATTAATAGGTAGTTATTGAAACTAAAGTTCCAATTTACCCATTGGAGTTATGACAATATCACATATCATCGTAAATGCTCATCTTTTTTTTTGTAAAGATTTAATTACTTAAAATCATAGTTTTGATGTATGATTAAACAACCGAGCCGGTTAATTTGCAGTTCAATCGTAAAAATTTGAATTGTTTAATTTTTAATTTAATTTATTGTAATATTTTTATATTAAAAGTTAATTGATTTATTAATTAACTAATTAATTTTCATAAATTATCTGAGTTTTATAAATTAGAAATAATTAATTAGTTTTTAATTGACAATTTTTTAATTAAATTTTAATTTTTTATTAGCGAAAGATAGGCTTTTTCTTTAAACATATTTTAATTTCTTCAATTTTGTTCGATATTTATTATAGACTGATTTTATAATGATTTTATTGTCGATTTTAAACCCTTAAATCTTTTATTTTATCAGTTTAATTTTCGGTCTAATTTTTAAAACATTAATTTTTACTTGTCTTAGATTAATATTTTTGTAGAATAATTATACCTAAATTCATCCTTCTTGATTGAAAAATTCAAATTAAACAATTCATATAGTTGAAAATAAAAAATTAAAAATGATATTTCATGTATTAACTTATATGTTATCTTTAAATATTTTAAAGACACTTAGAAATGAATTGCACAAGGTTGATCATTTGGTAAATAATTAAAAGTTACTTCCTTTAATTTCAATTCCACTCAATTGCTTATGAAGTAAAAGGAAATATTAGATGAAATAAAAAGAATATTAATAACAAAATAAGGTTAAAAGTGAAAACTTTGTACAAAAATAGAAAGTATCTAGAAAATATCTTGTAATTTCCAAAATAAAGTGAAAAGAATAATACATTTCACATATTTCTAAAGATTGTTTTGTTATGAAATGATCCAGTAGTCTTATTTTCTCTGCCAATTCAACATATCCACTCGCAACTCGATCCTCCAAAAGCTCTCCCATCAAAATTGTATCTTTCTCGCAAGAATTTGCTTTGTCCCCCTTCTCTTTCAATACCAATCAAAGATTTGAAGAAAGAAGAGGTCTTTTAAGTTCCAGAGCAAAGATAGAGTCTGGGTACAATCATGGCTGACGCACACCACGACTTAGATGAACTCCTTGACAGCAAGTTCTCTGATGTTTTCTGTTTTGTTTACTTGTTTCAAAATCTGGGCACTTACCTTTTAGTGCTTTTCAGGTGCTCTTGATGATTTCCAGACTCTAAATCTTGCCCCGCCATCTCAAAGGTCTCTCTTTTGTTGTAAAAGCTTTGATTTTCTCTCTTTCTGCGTATTAGAATTGTCAACTCCATTTAGCAGTTTTCTGCTTTGGCTTTGTATGTCGATTTTTATTGGTAATTTCAACTATTGTTCGATCATAGAAGCCATGGTAATGAGGAGAGCAAGCAACAAGAGTCTTCTCCTTCGCTACCAACGGGGGTTCAGGGGTTGGGTATGGGATTACCTGACTTGAAAAGCAAGAAAAAGGGCAAGCAAAAGGTTTCAGAAGCGTCCCATGTGACAGAGGCGCTTCATAGGCTTAGAGAGCAGACCCGTGAGGCTGTTAAGGGTTTAGACTCTGTGACAAGTGGTCAAGCTGATGATTTGAGTAAGGATGCAATGGTGGAGGATTGGGTCAAGCAGTTTGAGCAATTTGCGGATTCTCAGGTAATTAGGACTTTTTGGCTTTTTTCTTTTTTAATTTTCGTCCTTGAAGGTGGGAAACTAGGAATGGTCTTATGGCGTGCTTTTGTGGTTTAAAGTCGGTCGCTTGGCTTGGGGCCTCTGCTTTTTGGCATCAATTTTGGCTTCTGCTGTGGGCATGCTTTAAGGAGGCTAGAACAAATTTTAGATTTGGTGGTGTCTACTTTTGGTAGATTCGCAGTTTCTACTGTCACATGGCTTCTTGGCGGTTGTCAAAGCCTGGCTTTATTTCCATATTCGTTATGATTAAGAGAACCTTTATCCTCGTTTTTGGTTGTGGTTTGTGGATTTGCATGATAGTGAGATTGTGACTTCCAATTAGAATTTTGTATTGGTCCATGCTGATGTGGTGTCTTTCTTGGTTCATGAGATTAAGAACTAGGTTAGGTGAATGGTGATGATCTCCCTTCAAGATATGGTTAAGTGTATCACTTTCTTTTTCCTATGCTTGTTGATCTTGCACCCTGAGATGGAAGCAGCTGTTAAGGACTATGTATATCCACCAAAGCTGGTTGGCAGCAATTTATCTCACCTCACTTTGTTCACTTTTAAACATTAGCAGTTGATCTTCTGGTTGCCCTTGCCTATTCTCCCATAATCCATAGAGTTGGACCTGTTGTATCTTGTTTACATCGACTTGCTATCTGCTGCATAATGAGATGATCTCAAATTGTGGTATCTATATATGATGTGCTAATTCATTTCTTGTTTCTGTTTTAGTCAAACATGAATTTTTGTTATCTTTTGTAGATTGTGTGCCTAAGAGTTTCCCTGCATTCATTTGAAATAGGGCATGGAATCTATTGTGGAGACCATGATGCAACAACTTTTATCGAAGGAGATTCTTCATGAGCCCATGAAGGAAATTGGAGAAAGATATCCAAAGTGGTTGGAAGAACATAAAACCAGTTTGAACAAAGAAGAATATGAGCGCTACTCTCACCAACATAAACTCATAAAGGATCTTAATGAAGTTTATGAGAAAGAACCAGATAACTTTACCAAGATTGTTGACTTAATGCAGAAAATGCAAGAATGTGGGCAGCCACCAAGTGATATTGTGACAGAGCTTGC
>JANIPN010000001.1:41136785-41156252 GCA_027478595.1 Erythroxylum anguifugum
TTGCAAAATGTATATAATTAGCAACCATTTTACTATAGTTGCTAAGAATTTGGTTGCTGAAACCAAATTTTCTTGTAACTGACAAAGTTTATATTGTGTAAACACTAGTTTAGTTGTTAGGTTTAAAACTACATTACCTGATATTGAAGCTAAGGTCCCTTGTCAGGGATTAGAGTTTGGACACTAATTGGTACTTTGGATTCGAGCTGCTTACATTCTGAGGGAGCCTCATCTAGAGAGTAGTACATTGCTACCTGTTAAAGCATTTCTGAAAACTGAATACCCAGGCAACTCAGGTTTGTTGAAGTTTTAACAGATTTGATGTGCCTCCTGACAAACAAAGTTTGCTAAGAATCCATAAAAAATGCTCTCACACACCATTACATCAAATTCCCGAGAGTTTTCTGATCTTTCAGAACTGAAAAACATTAGACGTTCATCCACTACTCTCCAAGAATAATGGTGACAAAGTCCAGAATGATCTGCTCAAAACTATATAAAACAAATAACTCTTCATCCAAGTGCTATGTTTTTAGGAGATGGAATCAGGAAAGGATTCCTTAGATTTTCGAACTATTAACATTGTTCTTTTAAATTTTGTAATGTTGATCACAAATATGTGTTGTCCGTACCCGAATCAAAAATTTGGTGTGTGTTATATTATGTATAATTATTAAAAAATTTAATTAAATCCGTCAATTTAAACATAAAAATTTTAAATTGTTTAATTTTACAGTTTGGTTTCAATTTTTTGATTCGAGTTATTTTAATAACTTTTGTTATTAAAAATTAATTAATTAATCAATTATTTTTATAAATTAATACTTTTTTATAAACTAAAATTGATTAATTAATTTTTATTTAAAATTTTCTTTTTAATTAAACTTTAAATTCTTCGATAATTAAAGATAAATTTTTTCAATCATATTTTAAATTTTTAAATTTTATTTAATCTTTAGCTGATTTTTATGACGATTTAATATTGATTGAACCTTTTAAATCTTAAATTTTTTATCTTATTGGTTTAACTTTTGGTCTAGTTTTTAAAACATTAATTATATATATTTTTGTGTTCTTATTATAAATCTATAAATTATATTGATAAGCAATATAATAGTAAATAAGCTAAGAGTCTAATTTCATGAAAAAGTAATGATTTACAGGTAATAATTTAAAATTATAATAAAATAATTTAAAATGATAAAATGTCAAATAAAACGATTTAGGGAGAAGGAACATCTGTTGAATTAATTTTCAATGATTAGATAAATTTGTATATTTTGCTTGTGAATAGGAAAAAAATATTCATATAATAAATTCAAAATTACACCCTAATACAAACTTCAATTTTCATCGCGTTTCCCTCACTTTACGTTCACTTCTTTGCCTCTTTTGCCTTCTTTATGTGATTTGACGGTTGGTTAAATTAATAACTTATACAAAACGTTGGGAAAATGATAAACTTGTTCAATGAGAACACAGCACCACATAATCATAGATTGCACCGAAACCCAGCTCATAAAATGTGTTGGAACTTATGCATGTCAATTGGCAGGCTGGGCCGGGCTGGCCAAGGGCCGAAAGCCCGTGATTTAGCCCAACTCATCTGATTATATTTTTTTAAAATTTTAAAAAATGTCATCATTTTTTAAGTTTTGTTTGAGTGACGGGTTAGCCCGTACTTGACCTAACTTGGCTTGTAGTCTAAAAAATTTGGGCCAAAATTAGACAGGATCAAATGGGTCGAATCAAAATTGATATTCTTATTTGTACTCAGAATTAGCCTAAAGTTCATTCGGATTAGAAAATTAAGATTGGGTTTGATTAAGTTTAATTAAATATGTATTCTTTATTTATAATCTTTAAAATTTAAATTAAATAGTTCAAACTTAAACCGAGTTGAAGATTAATTAACTTGAATCAATCATTAATTTTAAATTAGATCGAAACAGTCATATTAGATCGGACTAATTTTCTCAAACCTAAACATAATTATAAAAAATGGTAATTTGATCTATATGTTTTGACAGTTTTTGTCAAAAAAAAAAAATGCACACAAAAAAATTAGTGGCCACGAAGTGGAAGTGAAGTCCCTCCTCAAAGTCACAGTACAACACTAAAAATCTCTCTCACACATTGTTTATTCCGCTGCCCCACAAAACAAAACCACAAAAACTGACGCCTCTCGATACATATATAATCCAACAACAGCTCTCTTCTTCTTCTCTTGCTCTCTCGCTTGAGGCACAGAAATGGAGAGCGTATCATTCCATTCTTTCTCCACCACAACCTCTTTCTCTCTCTCTACCCCTTCTCGCAGTTCCTTGTTTCAGAGATCACCAAAGCCTTTCTCCAAATCCTCACCCTCCACTCCCTCTCTCCCCACCCTCCGATCACCGTCTATCTTCTTTCCAAGACCCGTTCTTTTCTCTGCACTTCGCACGCCGTTCAAAACCCATTTCCCGGTTCGAGCCTCCTCCGAGATTTCTGATGCCTCAACGACGGAGACTGCTCCGGTGAGCCCAAATCCTTCTCCACAGGGAGCAAAGATTGTACCTTTAATCATATCTCTGGCTATTGGCGTCGCGGTTCGATTCTTTGTTCCTAAACCCGTTGAGGTGACCCCACAAGCATGGCAATTGCTGGCAATTTTTTTGTCCACTATCGCTGGACTTGTTTTGAGTCCTTTGCCAGTTGGGGCATGGGCGTTTATTGGTCTTACAACCTCAGTTGTGACTAAAACTCTCAGCTTTTCCACTGCTTTTAATGCGTTTACTAATGAGGTCATTTGGTTGATTGTGATCTCTTTCTTTTTCGCTCGTGGGTTTGTCAAGACAGGGTTGGGTGATAGGATTGCTACTTATTTTGTGAAATGGTTGGGGAAGAGCACTTTGGGATTGTCTTATGGATTGACCATAAGTGAGGCATTTATTGCTCCTGCCATGCCAAGTACTACTGCGAGAGCTGGTGGGGTGTTTTTGCCGATTATATCGTCATTGTCGTTGTCTGCTGGTAGCAAACCAGGGGACCCTTCTTCCAAGAAGCTTGGATCCTATCTTGTTCAGTCGCAATTCCAAGTTAGTGCTCTTTAGCAATTTACGAATGAGATTCTGTGAATGCTGCTCTAATTTGAATAGCTTCGTAATCTAGTTTAAATCCTGGTATTTAATGTGGTAAGAATGACTGTATTTTCCAGTTGTTGACTGATTGATTCACTTGTGCATCGATTAAAAAGGTGTAATATGACTGTTTGTTGGTGATCACTATTTGTGAGGTTGGTTTTTGAATTATGAGTTTGTAGATGAATTGTAGTTTTTAATCTAGAGACTTCCTCTGTGCATGGCTTCTTTGAGCTCCACTTTATGAGGAATTCCTTCTATTTGTGACTCTACACAGTAATTTTTTTAAAAAAAGAACAGGTTTTACTAATGTTATTCTGCCACTAACAGTTTTCTCCAATGCTAAAATTGAAAGTGCTGGTCCTTCAAGCATTTTATATTGTGAGATGTTTTCTCGGACTTGTTTATTCATTTGCAGTACGGCCTGGATACAGAAGAACTATATTGAATGGTGAAATGTGCTAATAATAGATGCTAGATTCGTTTAGGGAATTGCACTTAGGATCTGGTAACAGAAGTACCATTCAGAACGTCCATCCTTATTTGAATTTGGTCTCACTATGGAACTTATGGAACCAATGGACCAACATTCAGGGTAATTACTCCATTTTATTGCTTAATGCAAGAAGTGGGTTTTTATGAAGTACAATATTGAAACTTTGATCAATTGAAAAAAAGAAAAAAAAATACTTTCTTGCTTGATGCAACTGCCGATGCGTATGTTGTTATCGAGAAGTTTTGCAATCATCACAATCTCTTGATGCATTACTTGTGCATAAACTTTGTTTATTTTCTGATTTTGAATGTCAAGTATTTCATTAGTTGATACAACAATTCCTTACACTATATCATTTTATATAAGACTTCATAAGTTTCTTTTCGTCTTCCAGTTTTTTGTATTATTGTTAACTTTTGTGACTTTTATATGATTGTTTACAGTCTGCTGCAAACTCTAGTGCTCTTTTCTTAACTGCTGCAGCTCAAAACTTGCTATGTCTCAAATTAGCTGAGGAGCTTGGGGTGATAGTTTCAAATCCTTGGATTTATTGGTTCAAGGCTGCTAGCTTGCCAGCAATTATTGCTCTTCTTGCTACACCACTTATCTTATATAAACTTTATCCTCCTGAGACCAAAGATACTCCAGATGCCCCTGCCATTGCTACGAAGAAACTAATGCATATGGGTCCTGTGACAAGAAGTGAATGGGTTATGGTTGGTACAATGGTTCTTGCAGTTTCTTTATGGGTATTTGGGTAAGTCATATCTCATACGTACTATCGTTGGGTTGAATTGAGCATAATTTAAAGAACAGAGGCTGCATTTAGTTGGACCATTTATTTGACTTCCCTAATTTGATCTGTGCACGCCACCCTTCCAAATCAACTATATCACCCCAAAGTTGGTAATTCAATAGGAAATAGCTGTGCAATCAGCTTTCTTTGACTTTGCAGTATACTTCCTTACTGCCTCTTTTGACCTTTAGTTTTACAATGGTACTTAAAAGTCAAATGCCTAATGTAGCTTGGATCTACCAACTCTATGTGATGTTTTAAACTTTCTACCTATAATTTGCTAACTGGTATTTTTATCATGGCAATTGTAGTTTTCCAGGTTGGTGATTCTTGCAACTATGGGGTTGGGGAAGAAAATTTTTCTTGTTGGGACTCTTAACTATTTGGTTACTTAATAGATGTATAGAATATCAGAAAGTTATAAAAGCATGGAACCGATAATTTGCAATATGAAAATTTTTGGAATACAACATCCAGGTAATTTTTGAGTATGTGTTTGACACACTGATCACATAATTATTTTCTTATTAAATAGGCCAACAGATTATGTTTTTCAAAGAAGGAAGGGGAATCATAATTAGCAGAATTTTGCTAATGCGAGAATAGGACATTGCAGCTGTCACTTTCTGTATATATGGGCTTCTAATATCTGATATTACTTGCATGTTGTGCAGGGATGCTGTTGGCATACCAAGTGTTGTAGCTGCAATGATTGGCTTATCACTACTCCTTCTTTTGGGGGTCCTTGATTGGGATGACTGCCTGAGTGAAAAATCAGCATGGGATACGTTGGCTTGGTTTGCTGTTTTAGTGGGCATGGCCGGCCAACTTACAAACCTTGGTATAGTGACATGGATGTCGAATAGTGTTGCCAGTTTGATTCAGTCACTCTCTTTGAGCTGGCCTGCAGCATTTGGTCTTCTTCAGGCGGCTTATTTCCTCATTCACTACCTATTTGCGAGTCAAACTGGACATGTTGGAGCTCTATACTCGGCATTTCTTGCCATGCAGATAGCAGCTGGGGTACCTGGAGTGCTTGCAGCTCTGACTTTGGCTTATAATACAAATCTTTTTGGTTCTATTACACATTATAGCAGTGGCCAGGCAGCTGTATACTATGGAGGTCTGCCTTCTTTTCTTTAATGCTATGCATATAATCCTTCATGCTTTATATTATTCAGCCTTCTTTCGACGGCAAACCAATGTTAGCTCGTTAGCCCGGTTATTCCTTGCTTTCTGTTTCCTTTTATAGATAGACATAGATTTTAGAAGAAGAAAGTTGGATCTCTCACAACACTAATTGAATATCACATGACACTTTGATACTTGAATTCATTTTTTTCCCTTTCCTCATAACTACTTCCAAATTGCTTCTTTTTATCCATTAATACATAGTTTTTCTGTATTTTTATGGTAGTCTGAGAACTCATCAGATGTTAACTGTTCATTTTTCAACAGCTGGATACATAGATCTCCCGGACGTATTCAAGATGGGATTCGTGATGGCTGTATGTAATGCCATCATTTGGGGAGTGGTAGGAACTTTTTGGTGGAAATTTTTGGGGCTCTACTGATAGCTGCTTTGCCATGTAAGTAAGAGTTTGAGATTCCATTACACAGGATGTCCTATCTCAAGGAACATTGAGTTATTTCAAAGGAAATTTTGAGTTTTGTGTTCAACTTTTTCATCAGATTTTCGTTGATAATGTGGATTGAATTCAATACATCAATGCCATTTCACTTCCTTTTGTCTCTGCTTTCCATGCCATGTTGATCTTCTAAGACCATATACTTCAAAACCCCTGGCCTTTGATTTCCAGTTTGCAATGGCCAACAAGAGAATGTGTAGATATGGTCCAGAGTTTCCTAAAGGCTTTGTGATTAGATAAAAGAGGAAGGAAGGAATGGGAATGAATAGTAGTAAATTGGCAGTACTCACGTATTGGACAGTGTATGGAACAAATCTTTCTGATACGCGGATTCTAGAGAGATTTAATAATACGCAGTCTTATCTCTGAATATTAGAGAGATTGTTTCCGGAAAAAACTTCTACTTAGTTGGGCCATATCAACATCAATAATGACAATAAAATAAAACTGTTAAGAAAAGATGAAATATATACAATTCCTATACGATGAATGAACTCCTTTTCTTTTTAATAAGTTTTAATTCTATTATCAAATAGTAGAGTTTCATTACTTAAAAGAAAGATTCCTCACTTAATACTTGTTTCTCAAGTATTTTTCTGCAAGTTATTAATAATCTTAATAATTGTTTCTGTATGCATTAATATCTTATCTAATGATTATTATAGTGATTCAGTCTTCTTCAATCTCATTAGTATGAGACTCAGCATATATAATCTTTTATTAAATAATAGTAACCATTCATTTCTTCTATTTATTTTAAATTTTTAATGAAGTATAAAATGAAGTTCTTAACTTTTCTTTAATTATATGTTTTTTATACATCCTAATTACACGCATTAAATAATTAACAACATTCTTGTAATAATAAAATTTCCAAATTTTTCGTATAAAAATTAAACTTAATATGATAATTTCTTGCTAAAATTAACAAATCTTAATCTAATCTAAATTTAAAGAAATAATTATTGAAATTTTGTTAAATTCTTCTTAAAATTGTATATATATATATAATTTTATAATTCAGGTAATTCATTTTTTATGTAAAAAAAGGATTTGACATGGTTATTTTTACTCTTTAAATAAAATTACTTAATTTTGCAAGAAATATAATTAACTATTGGACTTAGGTTAAACAAGTCCATGTGTTGCGTCATGGGCCAACCCTAGCCCAAAGCTTTCTAAGTCGGTTCGGTTCATAGTCATAAATCCCAAACTGATCAGAGTGATAGATAAGAGAGTCTCAGTCGCTCTTTCCCAAATCTCATCGAAGAGGAGACTGAGTGAAAATCGGTACCCATTTCGTACAACCAATTTTGTTCCTTTAAAACTCTAATTAATTCGCACTCCAAACTCAATACCCTATCGAATCTAATTCTAATCTATCATCCATGGATCCTGAGATTGCCAAAACCCAGGAGGAGCGCAAGAGGATAGAGCAAGAACTGGCCTCCCTCACCAAGATCACCTTCGACACCGACCTCTATGGCGGCTCCGACCGCGACGGCTATGTCACCTCCATCCCTGTGAACGAGGACGAGGAACCAGAACCCGATAACGAAGTCGCCCGTAAGCTCGCGTCTTACACCGCCCCAAAGTCCCTCCTCAAAGAGATCCCTCGCGGTGGGGATGATGAAGATGCCGGCTTCAAGCGCCCCTCCAAGATTATCGACCGCGAGGATGATTATCGCCGGAGGAGGCTGAATAGGGTGATTTCGCCGGAGCGTCACGATGCCTTTGCCTCCGGGGAGAAGACACCGGATGCGTCGGTGAGGACGTATGCGGATGTGATGAGGGAGGAGGCGTTGAAAAGGGAGAAGGAGGAGACGTTGAGAGCCATTGCCAAGAAGAAGAAGGAGGAAGAGGAGGCCGCTAAGGAGGGCGGTGGGGCCGCTGGTTCAGCCCCTGCTGCTGCTGCTGCTCCAAAGAGGAGGAATAGGTGGGATCAGTCTCAGGATAACGAAAATGCTGCGGCTGCTGCTAAGAAAGTGAAAACTGGGTCGGATTGGGATTTGCCTGATGCTACCCCGGGAATTGGACGGTGGGACGCTACTCCGACTCCGGGGAGAATTGGGGATGCAACCCCTTCGGTGGGGAGAAGAAATCGGTGGGACGAGACGCCCACCCCAGGGAGGTTGCAAGATTCAGATGCAACTCCCGCTGGTGCTGTTACTCCTGGAGCTACCCCAGCTGGGGTTACTTGGGATGCTACTCCCAAAGGTTTGGTTACACCTACGCCTAAAAGGCAGAGGTCTCGTTGGGATGAGACTCCCGCCACTATGGGGAGTGCTACGCCTATGGCTGGTGCTACACCCGCAGCAGCTTATACACCTGGAGTTACGCCTGTTGGTGCTAGTGATTTGGCTACTCCTACGCCTGGGGCGATTAATTTGAGGGGTGCAATTACTCCAGAGCAGTATAATTTATTGAGGTGGGAGAGGGATATTGAGGAGAGGAACAGACCATTGACCGATGAGGAGCTTGATGCCATGTTTCCTCAGGAAGGATACAAGATTTTGGAGCCGCCGGCTTCTTATGTGCCTATTAGAACGCCTGCAAGGAAGTTGCTGGCAACCCCGACACCTCTAGGGACTCCTCTTTATGCTATTCCGGAGGAGAACAGAGGTCAGCAGTTTGATGTGCCAAAGGAGGCTCCTGGTGGGTTGCCATTTATGAAGCCGGAGGATTATCAATATTTTGGGGCGTTGTTGAATGAGGAGGAAGAGGAGGAGTTGTCACCAGAGGAGCAGAAGGAGAGGAAGATTATGAAGCTGTTGTTGAAGGTTAAGAATGGGACACCTCCTCAGAGGAAGACTGCTTTGAGACAGTTGACTGATAAGGCAAGAGAGTTCGGTGCTGGGCCACTATTTAACAGGATATTGCCACTGCTGATGCAGCCTACTTTGGAGGATCAAGAGAGGCATCTTTTGGTTAAGGTGATTGATAGGATTCTGTATAAATTGGATGAGTTGGTTAGGCCTTATGTGCATAAAATTCTTGTTGTCATTGAGCCACTCTTGATTGATGAGGATTACTATGCGCGTGTTGAGGGTAGAGAGATCATCTCTAATTTGAGTAAAGCAGCTGGTTTAGCTACAATGATTGCTGCTATGCGTCCGGATATTGATAACATAGATGAATATGTTAGGAACACAACTGCTAGGGCTTTCAGTGTTGTTGCTTCTGCTCTTGGAATTCCGGCTCTCTTGCCTTTCTTGAAGGCTGTCTGTCAGAGTAAGAAATCATGGCAAGCTAGGCATACTGGAATTAAGATTGTTCAGCAGATTGCTATCTTGATTGGTTGTGCTGTTCTTCCCCATCTGAGGTCTCTTGTAGAAATCATTGAACATGGATTGAATGATGAAAATCAGAAGGTTAGAACAATTACGGCATTGTCTTTGGCTGCTCTTGCTGAGGCTGCTGCTCCATATGGTATTGAAAGCTTTGATTCTGTTCTGAAGCCTCTGTGGAAAGGTATTAGGTCGCATCGCGGCAAGGTCTTGGCTGCCTTCTTGAAGGCAATTGGTTTTATCATTCCTCTTATGGATGCATTATATGCCAGTTACTACACCAAGGAAGTCATGTTTATTCTGATCCGTGAGTTTCAGTCACCTGATGAAGAAATGAAGAAAATTGTGTTGAAAGTGGTCAAGCAATGTGTGAGCACTGAGGGTGTGGAAGCTGACTATATTCGCAGTGACATTCTCCCGGAGTTCTTTAGGAATTTCTGGGTTAGAAGAATGGCCTTGGACAGGAGAAATTATAAACAACTTGTGGACACGACTGTGGAGATCGCTAACAAGGTCGGTGTGAAAGATATTGTGGGGAGAATTGTTGAGGATCTTAAGGATGAGAGTGAACCTTATAGGCGTATGGTGATGGAAACAATTGAGAAGGTAGTTTCAAACTTGGGTGCATCTGATATTGATGCTAGGTTGGAAGAACTTCTGATTGATGGGATTCTTTACGCTTTCCAAGAGCAGACTAGTGATGATGCCAATGTGATGCTTAATGGATTTGGTGCAGTAGTGAATTCACTGGGGCAAAGGGTGAAACCTTATCTTCCTCAGATATGTGGTACCATAAAGTGGCGTTTGAACAACAAGAGTGCCAAGGTGAGACAACAAGCAGCAGATCTTATTTCTAGGATAGCTGTTGTCATGAAGCAGTGCCACGAAGAGCAGCTTATGGGTCATCTTGGTGTTGTCTTGTATGAGTATTTGGGAGAAGAATATCCTGAAGTTCTTGGATCAATTCTGGGGGCCCTTAAAGCAATCGTCAATGTTATTGGTATGACCAAAATGACTCCTCCTATAAAGGATTTGCTTCCCAGATTGACGCCAATTCTAAAGAATAGGCATGAAAAAGTACAGGAGAACTGTATTGATCTTGTTGGTCGTATTGCCGACCGTGGAGCTGAGTTTGTACCTGCTAGAGAGTGGATGAGGATTTGTTTTGAGCTGCTGGAAATGCTCAAGGCTCACAAGAAGGGTATTAGACGAGCTACAGTGAACACTTTTGGTTATATTGCTAAAGCCATTGGGCCTCAAGATGTGCTTGCAACTCTATTGAACAATCTCAAGGTCCAGGAGCGCCAGAATCGTGTTTGCACCACCGTAGCAATAGCTATAGTTGCAGAAACGTGTTCTCCCTTTACTGTTCTACCTGCCCTGATGAACGAGTATCGTGTTCCCGAGCTCAACGTGCAGAATGGTGTCTTGAAATCTCTCTCATTCTTGTTTGAGTACATTGGTGAGATGGGCAAGGACTATATATATGCAGTCACTCCGTTGCTTGAGGACGCCCTTATGGACAGAGACTTAGTCCACAGGCAGACTGCTGCTTCTGCAGTTAAGCACATGGCGCTTGGAGTTGCTGGGTTGGGTTGTGAGGATGCTCTTGTTCACTTGCTGAACTATGTGTGGCCAAACATATTTGAGACTTCACCTCATGTGATTAATGCTGTCATGGAAGCAATTGAAGGAATGAGAGTGGCTTTAGGTGCTGCTGTTGTTCTCAACTACTGTCTTCAGGGGCTATTCCATCCTGCTCGGAAGGTGAGGGAAGTGTACTGGAAGATCTACAACTCACTCTACATTGGATCTCAGGATGCTCTAGTAGCAGCATATCCTATTCTGGAGGACGAGCATAATAATGTATACTGTAGGCCAGAATTGATGATGTTCGTTTAAACTTAGACCATAATAGCTGTTAGCTGTAGTTTAGTTAAAAGTCCATTTACGTTGCATGTTAAGACTCGATTCGACTCAACTCAAGATAAGTATGTGCGTATTGTTGGTTACATACTTGTTTGATCTTTTTCTTGTGTATGCAAAAGGCTATGGTATGGACTATCGACATGCTTTATAGGATTAAAGGCTGTGGTTTCGTGATGTTTGATGTACTTCTAACACTTATCATATTGGTCAATGTAGTAATCTTTTCGTTGAGTTGAGTTTGGACCTGTTTTCTGATTTTCTTATTTGTTCTAACAATTATCAGAAAATATTTCTACAATACTAAAAATAAAATTTTCAAGTATTTGTCAAGCTTTAAGATTATTTGCCACTCTTATATACCATGATGATTATTAGTTTTAAAAATGAGAAAATTATAATATATGAAAAATGAGCACAATAATTTGGAACGGATAGACCGTACATATGTAAAGTTATGATGGATTACCATGCGACCATTGAGAGACATGAGATCTTTTAGTGTCAATTATAGTGTTTCAATTGGTTTACAGAAACAAAAGATTTGTTCTCTCATTCGGAAGGGGCATAATGATGAAGCACAAAACATGAAAAAAAAAACCTTCTTTCCACCAAAAAAGACCTTGAGCTTGTCAATGGACCAAGTAATGAAGTTCGTATTTTTTCTTTGGTTATGGGATGTTGTTCGATGGAAGTTCTATAGAGGCCATCAATTCATGTGATTGTGCTTTTCCTGAAGAATTTGAGTTTTGGTGAGAAGGAGTTTGAGAAAAAAAAGTTCATTCGTATCTGGATTAATGTCGGTGGATCTCCTCTTGAATGGGTAGGTAGGTTTCTTAATTTTGATGCAAGAAGCAAGGCTTTTCTAAGCATTGGACGTAATAGAGAGTGAGGTGAATTGTTATCTGTTGTGGAGGGGAGAGGATGTATGCAAGCACAAGCACTTTTACTTTCTATGAATTTTAAGTTCCCTTTGCACATTTGATTGCCTTTATATGATTAATTTTCTCACGATCAGACCATGCTTTTGGTATTATACTAGCTTAAGTTTGACTTGTGATTAACCTTCAGCTTGGCCAATTAATCTGAAAAATGGAATTACTTTTTGGTCAGTTTGAGACATTCCTGTATTCTGTAGCATGAACATTGAAGGCAGAGGACAGGAAAGGCGGAGAGGGCTACGATTTTCCCGTATCTTCTTTCTTTTGTTTAGTTTATCAAGACATGAAAAGGATCATAATCCGTCAAGACTTCAAGAACATGATGCATCGTTTACTGTTTTGCATGATTTCTGATTGAAAATTTGAAGAAAGCCACTATCTTCCCCACTTTTGACACGAATGTTAGCTTCCGCGAGGGCATTGCTATGAGTAAATTTGGAGGTTCCTCAAAAAAGGCCCCAACTCCATTGATGCTCTCCAGTTTTTTGATCACCAGACCAGAATGAACTGTTTTTATCATTCAACAATGCAAGTCGAGCTGCATTGTATCTTTAATGAGGTTCCTGATAAAAGGTTTTCTTTTATGAACCTTTATGTGGCGCATTGTATCTAATTATCAAAGTCATGGTAATGTCTTTTTAGTGAATGACACGGCCATAGCTGTTATGTGGCTGGCCACAAAGATCGGTTTGAGATTCCCAGAATAAAGTCAGAATCCTAAGTTCTTTGCCACATTTAACCAGTATATCTATTATGTACAATAACCACGGAATTGACAAACTTGACATCTGCATTTTCTGATACAGAGTGTCCTGTAAACTGCAAATTCTTAAACTAATTTGAAATTTGTTTTCCGGGGTAATCTATCTTTCACATTGTACATCAGAGTAAGTTGAGAAAAGGTGCTCCACTGCCTAAAGATAACCCAGGTTCCTACGTAAACTGACATCTTCTGAGTTTCCTGAACCCATTATTCTAGGATACTTTTACGGAATCGTATCTTATCAGCAGCAAGAACAACTGAGACCATGCTAAGATGTTTAAATCTCATAGCTCAAGTTATGTCCTGGTCTTTTTCAATTCTCGCTTATTTTTCATTAAAATTTGGAAATCAGATCTTCTGTTCAGTTTTACTTTGAAATCTCAGCCATTTATTTTGCGGGACCTACGCGGGCTCCATGCGGGTTCCACATAAATAAATGGCTGAGATTTATTGGACACAATAAGACACCATAATATTGGACAGGAGATCTGGACTCAAAATTTGAGCCCCGCTTTACCCACCTGAAGTCATGCAAGACTTGTTTTCAGAAATGAAGTCAGGATGCCATTACAGAAATTTTATTCATTGGATCATCTCTATGACAATCTCAGCCCTTTTGGGATGGTGCTGAAATTACTTCAGCGGACAAAACAACCAGCAGTTAAATCCACTTCTCCCAACCCAGAGATTTCATTAGTATTGAGGGATCCTTAGACTAGCTCAAGTCTATGAACTTTCATTTGCATGCATGACCTTGTGGCTGTGGAGATACGTGTACCTTTCTAGGAATCAGGCTAAGATGTTATCTGCACTGATGCAACAGTTTCTGAAGTTTGTATTAAATGTCACAACTTGTTCAAAAACTATGCAAGATTTAAATGCAAATTCAACTTAAAAGAATATATTAGACTCATACGTAAGGATCTAGAGACAATTTACACTGATCAATAAATACTGTGTACCATTGCAATCTGCTACAAGGATGAATCATTTTCTTGAAGTAAAATGTTTCCTACCTCTTGCATTCCCTACATTCAATATGGATCTCATTCTTTTAACTATTTGATCTGCCAGGCCAAATGTGAAGCAAATGATGGTAGAGAGGAAAAAGCCAGTCCCAACTCCTATTCCAAACGGCCACCCTAAAATATCCATGTGTTCATCGGAAGACACAGGAGGACTTTGGGTAGGTCTACAGGAAATGAAAATTTCTCCGCATAGACCATTGTTGCCTTCAAAGCTTGCGTATGGGAAACTCATGAACTGGCCTCCTGTTGGTATCTCTCCCTGTAGTTGATTGTATGCTACACTGAACTTTGATAGAAAGCTCAACTTTACCAGTGAATTGGGTATTTGACCAGATAAGAAGTTATGCGAAAAGTCCAAAGTTTCTATGCTTATCATGCCTGATAAACCATCTGGAATTGATCCTGACAGAGAGTTATTCTTTAAATTTAGAACATGAAGTCCGATCAATTTTCCAAATGCTGGCCAGATTGGTCCAGAGAGATTGTTGCAACTTAGATCCAGGGTTGGTGGCAGGCTCCCTAGGCTGTTATATGCCCATCCGTCTCTGCCCCGTTGCAGCTTCCTGTACATAGGAACTTCGACAAGCATCCCTTCTAATGTGATATTTCTATTGGTAAGAGCTTTTAGTTCTGTCAAGCTTTCAGGCATGTTACCAGTAAAGGAGTTGTTTGACAAATCCAAGTAGGATAGATGTCTGAAATTGCCCAACCAGATTGGCAGAGTTCCACCCAAAAGGTTCCAAGACAGGTCTAACACCTGCAACTTTTTGCAATCATTCAACCATAGTGGAAGTGATCCTCTAAGGCGGCAGTTGGCAATGACAAGTGCTCGGAGGTTTGCAAATTGCAAATTCATGTCAGAAGGAATTTGCTCTTCCTTAAAATTCAAAGTAAGGACGACTATACTTAAGTTTTTGCAATTCCCTAGAACGTCAAGAGCTCTTGTCAGATTTACGAGGCTGTTATTTGAGAGGGAAACAAGTCTCAGGGCCTGGAGATTTCTGAAGCTGTTTGGAATCGCACCTTCAAGTTTGTTGCGGGCAAGGTTAAGGGTACCCAGACTTTTGCAGGAAGACATACTTTCAGGGATTAGTCCATCGAAATAATTTCTACCAAGATTCAGGGAGTTGAGATGTATCATTGCTGAACAGTTGAGATTTAATGGACCACTTAAGGAGTTGTTACGCAAGTCGAGAGCTACAAGCGATGGGGAATTGACTAACGATTTGGGCAAGTTGCCGCTCAAGTTATTTGAGCTTGCAGAGAAGAGCTCAAGCTTACCAAGATTCTCAAAAGCATCAGGAAGTCCTCCAGAGAACAGGTTGTCGGAAAGATCCAACTCCACCAAGTTAGAAAGATTTTTTATTCTAACGCTTACAGGCCCAGAAAACCAATTCTCTTGAAGATGCAATTGGTTCAAAAGTTTCAACTGCAACAGAATCTCCGGGAAACTGCCTGAGAGATTGTTGCCATTTAGGAAAAGTTGCAGGAGAGAAGTACAAGACCCAAAATTTGTTGAAATCCCACCACTAAAACGATTATTCCCCAAGTTAAGAACTTGGATATTGGGTGACTTCTCACAAAGTGCAGCATCAGCAGAACCATTAAAATAATTCGTTGAAATGTCAAAATAGCGGATTGAGGGTAAATCAATACCTTCAAGTACTGGGCCTAGCAAATTATTGCCGCTCAAGTCAAGAACTTCTAAATTCTGCAGACGAAACAAATTGGGAGGAGGGTTGCCATGAAGGAAGTTGTGGGAAAGGTTCAGTGTTCTCAGCTGATCCAGACCTCCTATAGATTCACAGATTCTTCCTGCAATTTTTTTGTTTCCAAGGTCCAGACCAACTACCCTCTTGCTTGAAACAGTACTGGAATTATCACAAGCCACGCCATTCCAAGTACAACAATCCTCGGTGCTTTCCCAGCCATCAATCTTCGAAGTCAGACAGTTGGAGATGCCATTCAGGGCTGTCAGGTCATTGGAATTGCATGCCATTGCCATTCTGGTGTGTAAATGGAGAGCTACTACAATAACAGATAGAGAGATGTGTGAGATAGCCATGGCTGTGTTATGTGGGCATTGAACAGGAGAGCAAGTGTAATATGGGGAGATGGTTGCTTGTCTTTGTAAGTAGATCTGTCTCGAATTACTTAGTCAAGCAAAGTAGCCTGTTCATTATTGTTGATGTGTTGTTGTGTCAAGTGTCAACCATCAAGTAAGTACATGTCCTTTCATTTAATCGTTGTCCGAAACTTGACGTAATTGACGAGTCAATTACTGTATCTGATTTGGAATGAAAAGCCAAAACAACAAGTAGTTGAAAAATAGATTTGAGTACATGTTACAATTTTCTGAGCACTTGTCCCCACAGCAAAAGGCCACCACTCACCCCTGCCGACTACAAAGTAGCACAGAGAATCCAGTTGGGTTGGATTAAATTAGCAACATTAATTATTCATTTAAATGACTTATTCCTCGGAAATGCAATTTTAATCATTATTCTACATAAATTTCTGTATCTTTTTCTGACATATAATATATAACAATTGTTGGGTGGGGAGGGGCGCAAATTCTAGTGTCTTGCTTCAATTCAAAAAAGGTGTACTGTGTCTGCGTAAAGGCTGGACTTTTAGGGTTGATGATATACAAATCCAAAGTCATATAAGTAAGTCATTTTTTATAATACCATATATTATAAAATTGACATATATGAAATTCAATCCGGTTCTGATTATGAAGTTTTCCAAATGGTTATACTCTTCAAGTTAGTTCACATCAGAATAGAAAACAGTCATAGTTGTATCATTTTGAATATCAAAATAAACACAAGTATTTGTTGGCAAATCGCACCGGGACCCAATCTCGTGTTTAACAGATTAATTACGAAGTATATTTTGTATTTGATTTTTCAAAAATTAAGATCACTTAAACTATATAAAATAATTATCGCATAAATCATAATAAATATGAATAATAATTTATATCTTATCGTAAAGTTTAACATATTTCTTGTCATTTTACGTGAATTGTAAAATTGGTTCATCTCAATTATCGTAGTCGCAAAAGTATCTAATATCTCGCTTCAAGAGAGTCTAAGCCTATTTATAATAATTTTGGACATTTTGGTAATTTAATTAAAAATAAAGTTCTAACTAAATTTAGAATTATATTTAGTTCTAATTAAATACCAATTAGGTCTAAATAAGATCAAATATATCATATTAATCCTTTTTTTACTAAATATTGCATAGTTACTTGTAAAATTTCTTAAACTTTACGATTAAATTAATTTGATTAAAACAAATTTTCTCTCTTCAACATATTCTTTGTGTGTGACTCATTAGGTTCTCAAATGTGTTAACAATGAAAATAAATTATAAATTATAACCCTAAATAATATATAAAATTAGATAAATTAAACTATTTTAATCTATCTTTAATTTTCTAAGTAAATAATTTATATTTATAGATCAAGATTGTCAAAGTAGTTTTGACTAACTTTCCTATACATGATTTTTTTGTATAATTTAATACCCCATCGTGTAATGTTCTAATTAGACATAGAGTATGGAATTAATGTCTATTCTATTTGAGTCAAATCATATTAGTTTTTACCATTAATAATTAATTCAATAAATGACATTTGTAAGCTATTTTCTAAGTGTCATTCTAACTTAAGTAAAGATTTCTCAAATCAATATTTATCAGGAACAGCAAAACATTTTTCTTAATTACTTTAGGGTGATGAATCTTATATTGACTATTTAACTACTTCTATATAATTTACATTATATCCAATAATTATTGATTGAACTATTTTTTTTACTAAAACATGTCATAAATAGTATTAAAATATAGCAATCCCTATATAAGATACTTTGGAGATCTTAATTCAACGAATTACTTTTACACTCATTTACAATAAAATTTTCCAAAGACATATAAGTAATGTTAAAATTAGATTTTTCATATGGAGTCAGTTTATTAAACTTGTTCTTTAATAAGTACTTACACGTATGTTTAAGTATCTTCGTACTTTAGTCTAGAAGATTGATTACTTCTTTCATAAAGAAGAAAATTAACATATGTTAATCTTTTTGCGCTATATTAATGTCCAGTTTTAATAAAATAATAACTAGAAACAATTTAAGGATATTAAATAAATACAATACAAATCTCAAAATTATGATCTCTTCATAATTTTTTTGTAATGTTATATTTATACCATGAACTTTATCATATACTTTTAAATATATATATGATAAAAAATTCTTTATAAAATTATTCCATTAAACTACAACTAGTCGATTGGTTGTTGAACATAAACAACATTATTTATTTATAGACCAATATATTTTTAGATTTAAATGTTTCACTTTCATATACTCTTATAATAAGTTATGATTTGACTAGACAGTATATTCTATTTATAACTTATAATATCAAGTTCCAACACTCTTTTCACAAAAAAGGAAAGTCATAAGGATGTATATATTAACTTTAATTTAATTTCTAATAGAATAAATTATTTTTCAATACCTATTAAAAAGTATTTTTATTTTATTAATTACATCTAAATTGTCTTTAAATGCATATATGTTTATATAGATTACTAAACGTGCAACATAAAGTTGCACATTGATGTATAACGCAATATTAACGAATAAAAAGTAGAAAAACATGCAATTACATGCTTTATTATTATTATTATTGGTTTATTTTTATCAAATAGTTTTATAAATTGATGATTATCTTTGAGTTAATATGTATTCTATTTATCTAAAGAATATATTTGAACACTCGTACATCAAATTTTTTGTTATATTCTAAATTCTTGTTCTTAAACGAGTTTATATAATATAACTCAATTCTATAATTTACGAAACTATAAAACAAAGAACTAGCTAATATAACCGTTTACCTGCCTTATTTTCTTAAAATGATATTACATTTATGTCTTCCACATAAGCTTTTACATATATGTTGGTTTTAGTAAATAAATCAAGCAAGCTTTGTATGGAGGAAGATAGATGCATGCACTTCATTAAATGGTAGTCAAAAAGTAAGTGAAAGAGACTAGAAGCATCTTCATTTAATGGGAGTCGAAATCATCATGCAAGTGGAGAGAAGCAGCCAAATTTTTTTAAGTAAGTTGAGAGGAGATAAGTTCTTCCTTAAGCTTTCATATGATTGGACCAAAATTTTGGTCTATAAAATGATTGCTTGTATAAGTAAAGCTCTAGATTTTTATTTTTATTTTTGTTGCCTATAAAAGAGTGTAATGAAGCCTTATGTATCGTAGCTATGTCTTGGGATTGAATATAAACTCTCCTCCTCTCTACTCTCCCTCTCTTCCATGCAGGGGCGAATCCAGAAATTTTTTTGAGTAGGGGCAAATTTTTAATAAGGATAAAATTTTATTTTTGATGGGGGCAAAATTTTAATAGAAGTAAAATTT
>JANIPN010000001.1:41642022-41652362 GCA_027478595.1 Erythroxylum anguifugum
GAGCAAGTAATTGGCAGCTTGAGTGATGGTTTAAGAACAAGGAGGAAAATATATGAACACATGAGTAATTCAGCCTTCATCTCACTAGTGGAACCCAAGAACATAAAAGAGGCTCTTGAAGATGAAAATTGGCTGATGGCTATGCAAGAAGAACTAAATTAATTCAAAAGGAATAATGTATGGGATTTAGTAGCTCCACCAAAGGACAAAACCATCATTAGAGTCAAATGGGTAAATAGGATAAAGTATGATGAGAATGGAGATGTAATCAAGAATAAATCAAGGTTAGTAGCTCAAGGATTTTATCAAGAAGAAGGCCTTGACTATAATGAAACATTTGCATCGGTGGCTCGATTGGAAGCAATTAGATTGCTATGTGCCTTTGCTTCTTATAAGAAGATCAAATTAAATCAAATGGACGTCAAAAGTACTTTTCTCAATGGCTACATTCAAGAGGAAGTTTATGTCAAACAACCACCGGGTTTTGAAGATCATGAACATCCAGATTATGTCTACAAGCTCAAGAAGGCACTATATGGATTAAAGCAAGCACCTAGAGCATGGTATGAAAGGTTAAGTACTTTTCTAACTCAAAATGGTTATACTCGTGGTAAAGTTGATAATACTTTGTTTATAAAACATGTTGATCAAGATATGTTAGTTTGTCAAATCTATGTTGATGATATTGTTTTTGGTGCTACTAATGAATCTTTGTGCAAAGAATTTAGTGATTTAATGTAAAGTGAATTTGAAATGAGCATGATGGGAGAACTCAAGTTCTTTCTTAGGTTGCAAATCAAGCAATACAAAGACGATATCTTCATTCATCAATCCAAGTATACAAAAGAGCTTCTCAAAAAGTTCAACATGGAAGGATGCAAAGATGCAGCAACACCAATGGCATCAAATCTGGTTCTGGAAAAATCTGAACATGAAGAGGACGTTGATCAAAAGTTTTATAGAGGTATGATCGTTTCTCTTTTGTATTTAACCGCATCTAGACCAGATATAATGTTTGCTACTTATCTTTGTGCTAGATTTCAATCTTGTCCTAAAATTTCTCATTTAAGTGCTTGCAAAAGAATTTTCAGATATTTGAACAAAACTATGAATCATGGATTATGGTATCCTAGTTGTGAATCTTTTGACTTGTATGCTTTTAGTGATGCTGATTATGGTGGTTGTAGGGTAGATAGAAAAAGCACTAGTGGCCTATGTTATTTCTTAGGATCATCTCTGATTTCTTGGGCTACTAAAAAATAAGTTAGTGTAGCTATTTCCACTGCTGAATCTGAATATGTAGCAGCTGGAAGTGCATGTGCTCAAGTTCTTTGGCTTAAGCATCAATTACTTGATTATGGTATTGTTGTTAAAAATATTCCAATTTATTGTGATAATACCAGTGCAATTTGTTTGAGTAAAAATCCAATCTTGCATAGTAGAACAAAACATATTGAGATTAGACATCATTTCATACGTGATCATTGTTGGAAAGGTGATATTTGTTTGAAACATATCTCCTCTAGTGATTAATTGGCTGATATATTTACTAAACCGCTTAAGGAAGATGTGTTTGTGAACATTAAATTGAAACTTGGTATGTGTGATGTAAATTCTATTAGTTGATATGCATACACTTTCACAACAAATTGGTCAAATTATTAGGCATATATGCAATTCCATCGGAGAATCCATCAACATGATCTATACTTAGGCTTTAAAGTGATTTTTCTGGGTTTTAGAAATTTTCCAGTTGACTAATTGGAGTTTGAAACAACTGATGTTGAGGTTATAATCGAGTTATTCTGATTTGCTTGTTGACTAATGCATTAGAGGATAAAGTGATTAAGTGTTTTTAGTCGATTATTATAGTCTTAGTCGACTAATGGTCTTCGACCAGTCGACTATAGATACTCACAGGTCTTTAAAAACCCAATCCTTCCCAAATTCTCCGAAAAGTCATTCTCTTCAACCTTTGAAATTTCTTCTTCATAGTTGACTACTCTCTTCAAATTTCTTCAAATCAAAACTTCCCAACCTCAATCCTCTTTCAAAGCACGAAACCCATTTGTCAATTTATCAAATCGACTCTTTCTTCCTTTGAAATCTCATTCTCGACATTCCAAACCCTAACCTACGATAATCTCTCTTTTTCTTCCAAAATCACTCAAATCCTTCAACATGGCTCCAAGGAAATCTAGTGGCAAAGGAAAGCAATCAACAACCGCACCTCAACGACCACGGGTTCGAGGGTCTTCTTCAAGGGGCAGAGTTGAATGATAGAATGAAGAGGTTCATCTCTAGGGAGGCTCAAAATCTCTATTAGAGGGTATTAAAAACTGAAGTATTAATTCCTTCTATGAGATTTGATTGGGTTGAGCTTGATCATAGTGAATTTACGGAGTTGTTTACTGAAATCACAAGTTTTGGATTGAGAGATTTTCTGGGTTATACGGATGATATATGTGAGGATTTGGTTAGAGAATTTTATGCCAATCTTGTTGTGCTTAGAAGCAATGTTGATAGTGGAGTACATTTGAAATCTAGTATTCAAGGAAAAGAAATTTTTATTTATGAAGAAAATTTGTGTATTTGGTTTAAGTTGCCTAAAAGGAGGAGTTAGGCCTAGAGAATCTTTATTAGATTCCAATATTTTGAGGCATGAAGATGGTGACACGGATGAAGAAGCTGAAGAAAATTTTGGTTATGATGAAGCAAAAGGTGATGAGTTACTTAGTAGAATATGTATTGATCATTCCACACCTTATGAGGCAATGAATTTGCCATTAAACTATAGGTTGTTACATTATGCTATCAATAGAGTAGTTTATCCCAAGAAAGCAAGTAACATTCATATTACATCATTAGATAAGGAAATTCTTTGGCATTTGGAAGAAGGTAGGAAAATTAACTTGCCGAGTTTAATTATTCAAATGATGAGGAAAAAGGCAAACTTGTTGAGAGGAGAGCTTAAGGGAGAAACAGTCAAGCATAAAGGAATACCTTATGGAGCCTTGATAACTTACATCTCAAAGTTGCAACGGTGTAATTTGGGTTCTTATGATCATTATCCATATCTATCAAGTTGGCGGTTTACACCCTACAGTATACGAAGTATGAAGTTGGTTAAAACTGTTGAAAAAGGTTGGGTGTATGCTTATCATGTCGAGAAGCTTGGGTTGACTCTGGAAAGTGAACAACAAGTGCCTAAAAGACAACGTTCAAAAAGGGCTAGTGAACGATCAAGTAGTTCAAGACCAAGCAATGTGTGACGAAGTGAAGTATCCCAAGAAGACCTTCAAGAACTTAGAGATCAGATCGAAGAAGTGAATGTGCGTTTGGATCTTCAACAAGGGATACTCATGAGCTTGGAGAAAAATATCAAGAAAATTTTTGATAAATTAGGTTGTAGGCATGATGATGTTGCTCCATCGTGATGGTGATTGTATTTACTCTAAGACCAACATTTCATTGTTGTCTTCATTTTATTGTTTGTGATTTGCATATTTGTGTTGGTTTGAAACTCTATTTGATACTCTATGTGATTGTGTTAACTTTTTATCATGAATGTTATATTTTTTCGATTATGACAAAAGGGGGGAGACACATTGGCAGTAATTGTGAAAAATTTTTGGATACACATTGGTAGTAATTGTGAAAAATTGTTGGCCAATTGTTATAACATTAGTAATTGTTACAAATTGTTGGCAACTTGTTACACATTCGTAATTTTTAAACATTGGTGGAAAATTGTTGGATTAACATTCTGGATTATGGAATTTGCAATATTATTGGATTCATTGATTTATTGATTAAGGGGGAGGCAATCTAACCAAAGAGACGAGACATAAAAAATCTTGATCAATTTTTCTTTGTTTTCAATTTCTTAAACAATTTCTAAATGTTTTGTCATTATCAAAAAGGGGGGATTGTTGGACCAATGGAGGTTGACAAATTAAATCCTTCTAAGTTTTGATAATAATAAAATTTATAGAATTGGTTAAAAAATAATTTCAGGTATTTTGGATTGAAATTCAAATAAAGGATTTGTGCAAATCAAGATTGGAATATTGAGTATCATACTTCAACGTGCAAGAGATAAACAACGTGCAAATCTCATATGAATAATTCAAATTCGTATCTCAACAAACAAAGATTGAAGATTATGTTAGATATGTACGTTGGAGTCAGCACTAGTCGACTATCATGTTGCAAGTCGACTAATAATATCAGATATGTCAGTTGAAGCTTGAGATAAGTCAACCAGCACGTTGCAAGTTGACTATTAATAATCAGACCTGTCAGTTGGAAAATGGACTAGTCGACTATTTGAAGAGCAAAGCAGAAAGAATTATGAAAAACGTTAGTGCTAGTCGACTGATTCTTTGAAGACAAGTTGACTATAATGTACTAGTCGACTATTACACATCGACTAGTCGAGTATCAGTTGCAGCTGAACATAATCTGACCGAGTCAATTGATTTAATTCGGGAGAAAATCTTCATACAACGGCTAAGAGCATTCTACAACGGCTAGAAGAAGTTCTACATCGTCTAAAAACATATTGAAGCCTACAAATAAATCATGGAACTTCAGAGGATTAATTACACAAGTCCAAAGCAAAGCATACTACTATAGTTCCAATTTATCATCAATTTGCTCTTAGCTTGTTCTAAATTGTATTCAGCTGTACTGAATTTTACAACTTCGATTTCTATCATTGTGATTATTGTGAGTTGAGTGATTAGAGGAAAATCACTTGGGAGGTACGATTTGTGCCGAAAAACAGATCGTTTGTAAGGTGTAGCTTGAGCCGAAAGTCAAGTTGTGTTGAAAAGTTCACACTGAACTAAAAAGTGTGTAGTAAAGAGTTTTGCCAAAATCCTAAGTGAGAGCTTAGGTAGAAGACGTAGATTTAAGCACTGAATCTCTATAAAAACAGTATTTGCCTTTTTTCTCTACTCTTCTATATTTTAACTTGTTTGTTTTGTGTGTATTAACTCTTTGTTTTTGTAAAACTTTGCGAAAAAGTTTCAAAGATCTATTCAACCCCCCTTCTAGATAGTTTTCAATTGGTATCACAGTAGAAAAATCTAGAGATGGCGCTGAGTTTGACACACAACAACCTAGCGGAAGAAGGCAACACAAATAATTGCCCTCCTCTTTTTAATGATACTAACACAAATTATGTTTTCTCTTTTTGTCTTCTTCTTTTGGGTTAATTGGAAATAACTTCTTTACTAGTTAGGGTAAGACTGTCTACTATTAGACCTTCCCAGACTTTTAGTGTCAGCACAATTTGTATCAAGTGTTATTGTTATTATTAATATATATTTAGTTGATAATAAAAAAATTAAAAGAAATTAAAATAAAAATAAAAGTGAAAATAAACAGTCACAGGAATTTAATAATACAGCAAGAGAGAAACCAAACACCACACATAAACAGAAAAATAAAAGAAAAAGAGGTAAAGAGCAGTACAGAAATACTGACAAAATTATGCAGCGTGCCGTGGACGGCGGGTTCCTTGAATTTAGCAAACACCTTAGAAGAGTACTTGAGTGATTGCGTCCTTGCTTACGTGTCCGATGGAAGTGAGCCCACGAGCGCGTCACTAGTTACTACTCGCTCACTTTTGCGGTTTACACCAAGCCCCACGCCACGCCCTTGAGGAGAAAGAGCAGTGAAAGACGTCTACTTTAGGGTCAACTTTCAATGAAAGATTCGATTTTTCCACTTTGGAGCATTTATATGCGCATTCAGCTCTGAGGCTTTTGTCCGTCTTTGAAGTTTTTTAAGAGGTAGTAGAGAGAGATGGGTTGGAGAGGGATTCTGGGTTTTGAATATGGGATTGTACAGGCTCCACTGGGACCTGATATTTCTGGTCCTGAACTTGTTGCTGCAGTTGCTAATGCTGGTGGACTTGGATTACTCAGAGCTCCTGATTGGGTACTAATTCTCGTACCTGCTTTAGCATGTGTTTTTTTTCTTTTCTTCACTTGCTGTATTTATCTTGCTTCCATGTGATGATTCAAAAGCTTGGAAATGGAGTTGGAGATGCATATTCATCCGTTTTGCCACACAGTTCTTAGTTGAATCAGAGAGTGCCTCTGTTTTCAATTGCAATGCCTTAAACTTTCACTGAAAGTTGCAAATATTCTGCACTTGTGATAATTTTCTTCTTTTCATTCTAATGTTTTTAATCCTCATTATTATTATTATACTCTATTTTCTACTTCCTCTGTTAACAATCTGTTCATTTCTTTTTTAATCTATGAAAACCGAGCATTGTCAAATTTGCTTAGGGACAAGATGCGTGTCCACCCTATGGCTTGCTAGATTAACGGATAAGAACAATGCCACTCTCAAGTGGGATACTTGTTCTGTTTGATATGTTCAAGCCTTATTATGTATTAGGTTGGTTATTATAATGAGAACAGACAAAGCTAGCGAAAGTGCATATTCACTGCTCTGTCTACGAAGATCAACCATCCAACACAGTGCTGTGACATACTTAATTGCTTCCATAGATGAGGCATAATCTAATGATACAGAACGGATGCTGCATATTATAGCAAGTTTTACAAATTGATATTAGAAAGCATTTCTGTACGGTTTTGCAGCGATAACTGTTTAAGTAACCGTGTATGGCTATAGTTGGAAAATTGTACTCAATGACAATATTGGATATGTAAAATGGCTACTGAACTTTCTTACCTTATTTCACCAGCAAATTGGTTGATGAACTGCAACAGCTAATCACTAATATCACCAAAAGAATAAAAGTTGGATCTTCATTTCTATGGGCTGCACCCGCAGTTTTCAGTCTAACAATCTATTGTTTGAGGAGAATGAAAAGAAGGAAGAAAAACAGAATTGAGACTAGAAGATGACTTTTTTCATTTCACTTTTCCCAGGAGTCACCAGATTACTTAAGAGAGCTAATAAGGAAAACTCGAACCTTAACTGATAAAACATTTGGGGTTGGTGTCGTTTTGGCATTTCCACACGAAGAAAATGTGAAGGCTATACTTGATGAAAAGGTTGCAGTTTTGCAAGTTTATTGGGGTGACTGTACGGAGGAATTTGTACATCAAGCGCATCAAGCTGGCGTGAAGGTGGTTCCTCAAGTAAGTCTTTCTGGATACCATTTGGCTAATTAGAACTTTTAGCCCATTGAATTGCAGTACGTGCAATGTATTATTGCTTTGTCATGCTTAGTGACATTAGTTTCAATATATATTGAACAAGTTTAATATACATGTGCTTGAATCAGAATATAGTATTCCTTGTCCTTAGACACATCATCTTTTCTAGATATTGTAAGAAAGTTTGCAAAGATAACCATTTGCATCTTTAACTTGTAGAAATGCTTGATGGTCTATTAGGAATTTATGGTATTAGTTACATATCCCTGCATTTTGTAATTCATATTGGTCATGGGCATCCACAAACAGTTACTGCAATGATTATGGGGAAAAGACTGCAAATCATTCAAATTAGATTTTAGGATAATTTTCCAACGACTAATTCTCCTGGTGGGCTGAATATGGATACATTTCTTTCCAAGGTTGGGAGCGTTGAAGGCGCAAGAAACGCCATCGAATCTGGAGTTGATGCAATTATTGTGCAAGGACGTGAAGCTGGTGGTCATGTAATTGGTCAGGTATGAGAACATGTTGCATGCTCAGTTTGACAGCACTGGCTTAAAACTGAGCAATTTAAGTGCATTTTAAGTGAAGACTTGGATAAGTTTTGCACCTTATGATCAGTTACAACTTTTAGTATGAATAAATGAAAATTTTGTTCCGCCCAACATCAAGTTCTTTAAGCTTTTGACAATAACATTTTTCAGGAGGGTTTAATTGCATTGTTGCCCAGAGTAGTGGATCTTGTTGGTGATCGGAATATACCTGTGATTGCTGCCGGTGGCATAGTAGATGCACGCGGCTATGTGGCTGCTTTGGCGCTGGGTGCTCAAGGTGTCTGCCTGGGAACTAGGTATGAGGAATTGTCTTCTTTTTTTTTTAAGGACTCATCAGGCAGTAGCCGTTAGGCATCACTAAGCTGCAACTACTGAAGTGAGTATGCATGCTTGTTTCATTGGGCATGTAAAGAAGAGGTTTAGGGCTTTAGGCTAATTATTGACATTAATTGTTCTGAGTAAGCCTCATTTTCAGTAGGAAGTGTATCTTAGCTTATCCAAAGTTATGATTACCATGCCATCTTGAGTTTAGGTGAGATGAAAATTTAGAGTAAAAGATACAGATACCCTTCATGGTTTTGATTGATTCTTCAAATTTTGGTTTAGCCAGAAAAGATTTGGTTGAAACCGATGATGTTATGAAGGTTGTATTGTTGAATAGTCTTTATTGCTTGTAATCATATTTTGCAGGTTTCTTGCAACTAAGGAAAGTTATGCTCATCCTACATACAAGAGAAAGGTGGTTGAGCTTGACAAAACAGAGTATACAAATGTGTTTGGTCGGGCCAGGTGGCCTAATGCACCCCAACGTGCTCTGGCAACTCCTTTCTTCAATGATTGGAAGTCTCTCCCTCCTCATGAAAATGAGTTGAACCAACCCATCATTGGCCGTTCGATCATAAATGGCCAGGTTAGCATCTCCTCGTCATTCTTTTACTTCTCAGCAGTTGAAGTAACATATTAGATTATATGATTTAGCTTTGGTTGCCTATTTTATCATCAATATCTAGGAAAAGGAGATTCTCCGGTTCGGTGGTACTGTTCCGAATGCGACGGCTACCGGAGACATTGAAAGCATGGCTATGTATGCTGGTCAAGGAGTGGGTCTGATCAAAGAAATTGTACCTGCAGCTGAAGTGGTAAAGGGGCTAGTTGGAGGAGCAAAACAACTGATCCACCAAAAGTTTGGAGCTGGAGAGGAATGTGGTGATTAGAGCATTGTTTTAAAATTCAATCATGGGTGTGTTTAAGACAATTCGCATAATGAAACACCATAAGTTAATATAAAGCTGAGTACAGATTTTTCAATAATTTTTATTTTAAAATTTAATAAAATGTTTTAACATTTTAAAATTAACAAACAATTAAAGAATATTAACATATTCGAAATCTAATGAATAATATGTTTATTTCTTTAAATCATATATTTATATTATATATGTGAGTGTATATATATATAATATAATATTAACTCAAAATTAAAATTGCATGACTGCAAATTAAGACAATTGTGAAAGATGTAAGTAGCAATTATTACACAGGAAAAAATGTTGTGTGGTGTGCTAATTACGGCGTCTATAATTTATGGGCCTTTTACTATGATAATAGAAAAGTATTAAAATATTTAATTTAATATAATTAAAATTTAATTTTATTATGCTATAAAATCACAAATTATGCCACCAAGTCAACCATATTTTTAATAATTAACTATTATGCTGACATGACAAGAAAAGATCCACTTTTAAAAAATCTCCACTTTTTGATCTTAAAAATGCTGGTTTAAGAATAAGAATGATCGATTGTCCTTCTCCGACCCCTATTACCCAAATTGAGAGCGGCCAGCTAAAGCGTTCCATATATATAATATTTTATTTTATTTGTGAAGTATGAGACTCATTTTTATTTAATTTATTTATAAATTTTATACACTACTCCGGTAAAGAGTACAAATGATTGATTTCAAGGAATTATTAACGAGAAACAAAAAGGAGTCATGCATCCCAGATTATAAATTCTTCCTTGTCAACTTTGATAAAGGAGATGTATAAGCAATTACGTGAAAGATGAATTCTCTGATGTAGTTAACAATTTCAAAGAATTGTTGAGTTTGTTTGTTATTGAGATTTTCATCTAGGAAGTGTAATAGTTCACTGGCTATGTGTGGATTAAGCTGATAGAACTCATGATGGAACTTCATACCCAAAAATTTTATTTGAGTCATCTCAATGTAACTCTTTTTAGCTGAGAGCATAATCTCGTGTTATTTTGTAAAATCTAAAAAAGATAGGAATAAAGCCTTATGTTTTTCATAGGTTTTGGAGTATAGAAGGATGAAATCAATATAGACCAAGTTACTTGAGAGAATAGGCTCGTAAATCTTTGTCATGGTTCGATGAAATAGTGAAGAGGCAATTTTGAGTCTAAATGGCATTATGGTCCATTGATATTGGACATTAGGAATACAAAAGGCTATCTTGTATCTTTGGTTAATTCCTAATTGCAAACATCCTGTTTTTAAATCAAACTTCGAGAAATTTGTAGCTTCTTAGAGAAACAGGACTTGGTATTAATCTTTGACAGTAAAAACTTATCATCTTGTAGGAAAGAATTGAGAAGTTTGTAATCAATTACC
>JANIPN010000001.1:41652462-41664594 GCA_027478595.1 Erythroxylum anguifugum
TTTTAAATATATGAAAAGAAAATTTTCTAAATAATTGAATATCATAAAAAAGTTTTTTTAAAATTTTAAAAATTAAAAAGTAAAATTTAAAGTTACTTAAATTACATAAAAGATTAATATGATTAACTCTAATATTTTATTTATATGTAAATTATATATTTTTATATTAGTGAGATAATTATTATATGTGATAGGATAATTATTATACATACATGGGATAACTTTTAGGATGAGTATTTTATATAAATATACAAATTCAAACCAATTGTTTTAGGCCGCAAATTATAGTAATGAATCCAATTAAAATGGGACAATAAAATTATAGTAAAAACTAAATTTAATAACATTGTTAATTAGTAAATTTAATAATATAGTTATTTTAAAAACTAAATAAAATGTAAATAACAAATGAAGTTAAAATGATAAATTGAATAATAAAAAATAATGAATGTTTTTGTATATTTTAATATCTTTCTTAATATTTTTAATTTTGAAAGCAAAACCAATAACAGACTTAAGAAACTAATGTTTTAAAAATTAGATTGATAATATAAACGTTTAAAGTTTAAATTATTTAATTAGTATTCAAATATTATAAAATTAGTTAAAAATTATATAAAATTAAAATTTTAAAATATTATTTAGCTGTCTTTTATAAAAAAAGTTTAACTAAAATTAAAAGATTATTAAATAAAAATTAATTAATTAATTTTAGTATATACAAATTTATTAATTAAAAAACTATGGATTAATTAATTTTAGTATATAAAAATTTATTAATTAAAAAATCATCCTTAATTAATAAATTTGCAATTTTAATAATAAAGTAAATAAAAATATTATTACTGTAAAGATTTTAAAACATTAGTGTTGTCTTGTTTCTGATTTTGTGTAGTCTCTCACGGTCAACCTGACGGACGCCAAAATGGCCGCTCTTAGTAACACCGCCGCCGCAGTCCTCTCACCGGACTTACTATCGTTCATAGACATGAAAACCCTCTCCCAGTTCGAGCTCCGAACTCTATCCCTTTGTTCCTCTTCCTCCGCCGACGGCGAACTCTTCACCCCCGCCATTGACCGCACAATCTTCAACGAGAGTTCAGGCTCCCGCCGCCAGACTTACTCAAGGCCTTCCTCCCACCACCATCACCACCATCGCCATCGCGTGGCCGGCCTCCTCCCCAAAGCCACCTCAAGCCCTCCTCCGCCACCTAATCCCACCCCCTCTACCGACCCTGAAAATCAGTCCATAATCAAACATCTCAAGCAATTGCTCTCATCACACCCCGACTTCCAAGAATCGGATTTAACCCCATTCGATTGCTTCACCCATCCATTCAATTTGACATATCTAACGCCGCCACCGCCGCCGTTACCGCTGCCGGAGTCGAATGTGAGGAAGAGGAAGAGAGGGCGGAAACCAAAAGCGAAGGGGGTGGAGGGCGGATTAGGGTTTGAGGTAGTGAACAAGAATGGGGAAGTGGTGGACTGGGTGGGGTTGGGAAGGGTGGAGGATCCATACGGCGAGGAGTTGCGGCGAAGGACGGTAGGAATGAACAGTGAGGAAGAGTTGTTTGAGTTCTTGAGGCAGCTGGAAGGGCAGTGGTGCAGCAGGAGGAGAAAGAGGAAGATTGTGGACGCCGGCGAGTTCGGTGATCATATGCCTGTGGGATGGAAGCTTCTGCTGGGGCTTAAGAGGAAAGAAGGTCGTGCTTGGGTTTATTGCCGCAGATATATAAGGTGCTCTTTGACCTTTCTCTTTGATTATTATATCTTTAGCTTCCTTTTTCTTTTCTTTTTCGGTATATCTATCTCAGTAACTAATCTGTTTCAGTTGTATACTTCTATTCAGTGGGAGGGATGAAAGGTTTTTGCTTTACACCTGAAAATTATTGGAATTGCGATACGGTTTTAATGTTTACTTACTGTATCTATTGGTTCTGTTTCCGTTCTTTTAAAGGTACTAGTTGGTGTAATGAGGATATGACTAATAATAGGTTATGATGTGAAAGTTGGTACCAGTTTATCAAGCACCTGTTGTCCGGATACTTTAGTTTTTTCATGTTCCTGAACTGGTGCTCGTCGACAGGCTGAATGTTGATTTTTAATTTATGCTAGTTTATGGGTGCCACCAGCTTTAGAGTGTTTAAGTTTCTGTTAAGTAGGGGAGGTGAAGGAGTAGGGGAGTGTAGTGGTCGTTTCATGGTGAATTCTACTGAATGATGACACCTGATGAAGTGCATTGATTGAGCAAATTGAAACATGGAGATAAGGATTGGAAGTACATTTAAATTTCTGTGAGGGTGTAGAAGTAGACCAGGGATGAATGGTTGCAAAATATAGCTTAGATTCTGGTTTGGTGAGTTGCAAAGGATAATGACTGTGCTTGGGCAATATTATATTTGTTGTTACATCACGCAATTAATTATTTGGTATTTTTGTCCATGAAAAAGCTGTATTGTAATAAGATGTACATTGTGTAACATAAAAATTCATTTTCTTTTACTCTCTAATCACCTTTATATAGTCTGTCATTTATTGATCATTACATTACTGTTGTATTTAAGTACATCCTTAATCCTATTTCATTATTACATCCTACCAAGCATCACATAAATATTTTATAGCATTTGTTGTGAAAAGTTGATAAGTACTTTTGATGGCTGCTATGTATCTCTTTATAATTAAATAAAGCCTCAAAGTATTAATATTCTGTGTACATGGAAAGACAAGTTAGAAAAAATATTTGAAGTTCTAATTGAGAAAAGCTCAAAACTCTTAAATGGTGAGTCATAAAACTCCTTGAGTTGGAAACTTTGTCCTTCTTGACCCGTTTTTCCTCACTCTACGAATGTATAATCAATTCTTGCGACCCTTTTATTTGTAGATAGAAAATATAGTAATGGCAAACTGTTATCTCAAGTAATTCGTCATGACTCCTTCTAAATGGCATTTTACATTTTGATGTAACATGAATGTGTCGCTTCTAGAGCAATACAGCTTTTTTCAGCTCCTATTTTCTTATGAAGAAATTTCATATAGGATAAGTTAACTGGCTGAAAATTATAAGATTAAAATATTGATATAGGTTTCATAAATTTTGGCCAAGGCAATTGTCTTCACTCAATTACTTCCTTTGGAATCCATGAAGTCCTATGATGTGATTCCGTTTTGACTGTCTAAAAGTACTTCCATGCTTTATTTCATGGTACTGAAGTCATAACATAGGGTTGAGAAGCATTAGAGCTTAGTAGCAGTAAAATGATTGGCCACTAGCTTTTGTTTGTTAATGATAATATATAACTTGACAACTTCAATAGATTTGTGTTCCTTGCATTTTCCTCATTTTCAAGAACCTGCTTGTAATTATGCAAATATTAACTGCATATCTCATGATGGTCTTAGATTATCTTGCCGCCATAACAATCATTGTACCTACTCTTCATTCCCACAATATTTTCTTATTTGACTAATGTATATGGGTCACAGCCACACGTTGATACTGTTACATCCAATTTTAAGCAAAAAATAGATCTATCGATTCTATTGACAAGAGGCTAATGGTTTATGAGAAAAGGAAACTCTCAAATCGTGGTATTCTCAAACAGAACTTGACAATATGATATTCAAGAACTGATAGTCAATAACTGATAACCATAAAATACACCATGAATTCAAAGTAGTTGGAAATTGGAATTATGATAAGGTTCATCTTAACTACCATAATGCAACGGTTTAAACAAATATGATGCTGCCATTACTTCGATATTTGACTAAATATGGTTTATTACTACAGAGAAGAAAGGGATAGTCTGACCTTTCAGCATTGTTCCATCATATGGCTTGCCTTCGTACTTGAAATTGTAATCCTGTGTTGATGATTATAAATATATATTGTATTCCTTGTATTCTTTCTACAGTCATCAAACTGACTCAATTCAAAGCTTTCTCTGTATTTCCTTAAGTCATACATTGTGGTCAGTTTTGTATATGTGTTTTATTGCAATTTTCATAAAATTGGGACGGTTTTTTAATTTACTTTTACTGATCCATCTTCCTCATAATATTTCCTACAGGCGAGATAGTCTTGTTTCCATATGTGACTCATATTTTTCCTTATGTGATACTCAGCCCTGGTGGACAGCATTTTTTATCTTGCAAGGAAGTTTCCAATTATTTGCAGTCCTTGTTTGGAGCTTATCCTCCACAATGTCTGAAAGATCCTTCTGGTGATAACTTTCAGCAGGCCCTTTTACCTGCTTCGGCAATTGTAAGTATGCCTTAGCTTAATGGTTAACTTTAATTTGATATTATTCATGAGTTTGGCGACATGCAAACAGCATTCTGGCGATGCTGAAAACGATGAAGATCGAAAGCAGTCTGATGAACATGAGAAGGAAGCTGCTCTGTTGGGGATTGAAAATCTTGCAGAGGTTCAGATACGTGACCTTTTTGAATGTCACAAATGCAATATAGCATTTGATGACAAAGACACGTACTTGGAGCACTTGTTATCTTTTCATCAGAGGACTACAAAGAAATACAGGCTTGGTTCTTCTGTTGGGGATGGTGTGATTGTAAAAGATGGAAAATATGAATGCCAGTTTTGCCACAAGGTTTTCCATGAAAGGCGTCGATACAATGGTCATGTGGGGATACATGTGAGGAATTACGTGAGGGGTATAGAGGATTCTCCTGCTGTTCGTATGGCTGTTGAACAAAGAATTGACACTGCAACCAAAGATGAGTTGCCAACAAGAATATCCAAAATGGATGCGTTAATTCAAATTGCTCAAAATTCCATTCGAGAAACATCATCTTCTGGAAATAATAATGGATTTGATGTTGGGTTGTCTTTTGATGAACATAACATGGTGTCTAATGCTGAGCTGCTTGCATCAGTTACTGATCACGAGCTTCATTCTTATTCTCCATCTGGTGAACTGAGAGGAGATGAAATGGAAAAGTCTTTGGAAGTGGAGGTATGTGAGGAAACCTGTGATGATATGGTGATTGATAAAAAGGTAGAGAAGGTTGGTGATGGTAGTGATTTCACAGAAGTTAGGATAGATTCATTGTTTGAAGATACACCAGATGCTGATCATGATGTTTCTGATACTAATGTAAGAGAAGTTGGTGCAATATTCAGCAATGATGACTCTGAAAATGCAGGCGTTGAACAGGAAAACCAGTCACTTGATCATTATAGTGATCAGAAGATTTGTGACAAGAAGATTATTGACCATTCTAACGATGATGAATTTGATGGAATGAACATTGTTGAGATAGAAGTTGGATTTGGGATCAGTGGGAGTTTAGCAAATAATGATGTGGTACAAGGGACTGTACCACAATCGTACAGAGAAAATCTACTTCAGTGTGGGTCTTATGACCCACATACTTCATCATTGCAACCATCTGCTATAGTTTCAACACCCACTGCATTAATGGACAAGGTATTTTTGTTTTGTTATTCCCTAGTTGTCTGATATAGATGTAGGGTTTGGGCAGTTTGATGTTTTTGCTCTTTAATGTTTGTAACCGAGAAGATAATGTTACTGGAAGTTCCTTGATAGATTGGTCCGATTTTTTCCATCTTTTGGCAGGGAGAGAATGAACTGGATGCAGTTGACCAGGGGCCTGATAAATTAACAGTTGCTGAGGACCTGAGGTTGGAGGAAATTGAACAAATGAAGTTTAATTTTGTTTCCGGTCAAGAAAGTGTATCTTTGTCTGAGGTTCCCATAGCTCATATGAAAGAGGCAGCATATAGTGCTTCAGTCCATTTTGAACCGCAAGTTGGGGATATGATGAATGGGCAACATTGTACAACTGTGTGTGTATGGTGCGAAGTGGAGTTTACTTACGAGGCTGTTGAAAATGAAGTGCAGTCAGATTCAGTTGGTTATATGTGCCCAACCTGCAAAGCTAAAATTTCTGGTCAGCTTAGTGTATTGGGGAGTTGACTGCTCATGAATTCCTCCGCTTGTTAGGTAATCTAAGTATCTGTGCTTCTCTAATTATCTGATGCTATCAAGGAATTTTATGTTCTTCGGCTCTTGTCAGTTTTGCTCCAAAGTTCCTTTTTAAGTATAGATTCAATACCTTGTCTATTATTTACTACCTTAGGTTGCTGCAATTGGTAATTGCCTTGATTAGTCTAGCATATGTGGTGTATGAGTATTTACTGGCATTGTATGGGTATTGACTTGGAGAATGTTGAAGAATTCTAAAGGATCAACTTATCATTTCTTCCAGCAACTCTGTTTTTAGTTGTCTATCTACTTCCATTAGGACTTCGTCCCATGGTGATTGACAACCTTTACTTTGTCCTTTTCATCAATAGTTCGCATGCACCTGCTTTTCTCTCTTATTTTTTTTATTTCTTTCTATCTTTTTGTGGTTTGACATACTTTGCTTTAGTAGAAAATTAGAACTTTAGTTGGTCCTGTTCTGCTGATTTTATCAAGTCCTTGCTTCCAGTTAAGCTTCTTTGTTTCTCAAAACATGAACAGGCATGCGCATAGCTGGATTCTGTCATTGAAGTGCACTGCCTCCTAGGTGCAGCGTATTAGATGATTGAAATTTCATTGAATTATTTGCTTTTATCTTCAATTGTGATACGTTGGGATCCTTTTGGTCGTTTTGTTTTGTAGAGACTGCTTTCCATAGCCTTCCTAGCACCCACTCTGCCCTCTCCCCCTCCCTATCCAAAGTATAAAAGTGCCTTTTCTTTTAAGCCTTTGTGGTGGAAGTGATGCAAAATCTTATACTACGTACTCCGTTGGTCTGCATTAGGGTTTGTAGTATGGCTTGTTAATATAGATGGGACTTTGCATTTTGGTGGTGTACCTCTTCTTTGTTATTGTCTGTCTTTCTGCTCCATGTTATTATTGATCATGATCAATTTTGATTATAGTGTGGAAGTGGATACTGGAGGCACTAGGACCAAGAGTGGAGTAGGAGGTTGATCTTATTCTGCCCCAGCAAATTGTTGATTCTAATCACTTTACTGTGGCTTAGTGTGTACTATGTGTATAACAGTACGTTCGTAGATAGTTATTTGCTTCTGTCGCTTCAATTGAAGTGAGTTTTAGGATTTGTTTGTAAATTGTTATTCAAGAACAAGAAGAGAAAGTTGTGTTTGGTTCTATGTTGTGATTGGCATGCAGTATCAACTTTTCCCATACTTTTAGACTAAAGAAAAGGAGACTTAATGGCAGCATAACGAGTGTCCCATATCATGTAATGGGGACCAATATATTATAATTTATCTCAACACCCTTTTCTTCTATGATGGGATTTTGTACAGAGCATGTTGAAGACTCGAAAGCCCCAACTCTGCCAGCTCTGAAGATCAACGTGAATCACTAATATTCGTTTTCAGTCATTAAGGGGTATTAGATTCTTAACTTTTGATATAATATTGCCCAGTAATGGAAGCTTCGAATTAATCAAGTCCGAAATTCAACAAAGAAAGCTTTAATACCTACCACCCAACAGTGATTATAATTAGTCCTCAAGGTGTTAACTACTAATTAACTACGCAAATTGAATTTGTTCATCTTCCCAATCTGCTTTAAGACGAGTCAACATTTTCCAGGGTAGAAAAAGATTACCGTGATTTCAGGAGTCAGGATCTTCTGTTCATTTTATCCTGTCCCTATCTTATCTTATGAATCTTAACTGAGTTTTGCATAAATAGATGACTGAGATTTATGAGACAGAATAATGACGAGACAACATGGACAGACAACCCCAATTTTCAGACGGCAGATTACTACTATGGTCAGGATTGATTGATATTCTGATATGATCACGTTTTGAATTGCTTTCAGTTTTTCTACACAATGTGGGGAACAAAGAATCTCTGCAAAAAGTGGGACGAATAAAAATGCACATGGACCTAATGATGCCTCTTGTTATAATTTAGCCTAGTATGGCCAAAGCAATAGCAATATACGTACACCTCGTGGCCTAATATACAGCAGAGTGGGTGGCGGATGTATCTACCACTGCTACACAGAGCCCTCGTAGGCCGTAGCTACGACGAATCTACACGCACTTACGAAAAGCAGACATAGAATTTGATTCTCCCAAAAGAGAAAACATGAACACGAAGAAGCTCCGTTCTATATTTAGTTGTAACTGAGCCATTCTGTTGTTGTAGAGAATAGACGATGGCCAGTAGAGGAGAAAGATGCAGGTGGTGTAATGTGTATCTTGTGGTGCCAGCTGAGGCTCAGTCCTTCACATGTCCAAGGTGTCAAAACATCACTCAGGTTCCATTTCCACATTACAATCCTTTGTCTCATGCTCGTGAATCGGTGAATCACGTAGCCAACCACGTCACTGGCTTAATTAACATGGTGACCACCCACATTAGCACCAAGACAAGCTCCGTGAATAGCCAACATGGAGCAGGCAATTACTGTTCTCATCAGCCTCCAAGACCGTCGCTACCTCTTCCTTCCGTCCATGGCAGGAAACGAGCAGTGATTTGTGGACTGAACTACAGAGGGAGGAGTTATAAGGTCAAAGGAAGTATTAACGATGCAAACTGTATGAGGTATTTAATTGTCGAGAAGTTTGGCTTTCCTAGTACCTGTGTGGTTATGCTCACAGGTATGATCACAATTTTTATGAATGCTAGCGATTTCTACTTGCATCAGCTATATACAATTCATACATCAATCAATGTGCAGAAGATGAGACTAACCCACTCAGGATTCCAACAAAGGCGAACATGAGGTTGGCCTTGAAGTGGCTTGTTCAAGGGTGCGAGCCAGGTGACTCGTTGGTTTTTCACTTCTCTGGTCACGGATCAAGGCAGCGCGATTATAACATGGATGAGATAGATGGGTTTGATGAGGCATTATGCCCTCTTGACTTTGAAACTGAAGGATCGTTAGTCGACGACGAGATCAATGATACCATCGTAAGGCCATTAACACCTGGAGTTACACTTCATGCCGTCATTGACGCCTGCTATAGCCAAACAGTACTAGATCTCCCATTTGTCTGCAGGATGGACAGGTTTATACATGAACACGATGTGGTTATACAATTTAATCTGCTACTCGAATTGTTTAACCTTTCCTGGTTGCCGTGTTGATAGGCAAGGGTACTATACTTGGGAGGATCAAAGATGTTCAAGGGCTTATAAGGGCGCAAGTGGGGGTCTAGCCATCAGCTTCAGCGCCTGCAATGATGATCAGATTTCAATGGATACCACGGTGACTAACCACTTAGCTTGTTTAATCATTTCTGCATGGGTTAGTGATTTAACCATGTTCGGATCGTGTTGTCTAATTAATAAATGGCACTCAAGGATCTACTAGGGTTAGTTAATAGAGTTAACTTCTTGTTATCATTCATGCGTCTCTATCTTTTTTATTCTAGTAAATTTATGTTAAATTCCAATTCAAATATCATAAAATTCAATTATCTCTAATATTGAACGAGTCATACCGACATTCTTTCTTATGTATAGATCACTCTAATATATACTTTATGATTGCGAAACAACTTATAAATTATCATCATCCTAACATATGAAATTTGTAAATCGTCTTGGATTCATACTGCATGAACATTTAGAAGAGTTAAACTTGTGCAGGCCTTGGCAGGCAACGCTTCAACTGGTGCATTGACTTTCAGCTTCATCCAATCAGTGCAAAACGAGCCCGGACTATCGTATGGCAGATTGCTTAATGCCATGCGAGGTGCAATCCGTGGGGTTAAAGCAAGTGGACTCCGCCTCAATGGTCCAATTGCGTCCCTTGTAAATAAAGCACTGTTTAACACAGAGATCGACCAGGTAATGCTGCTCTTTCAACTATTTTTGCTTAGACAACACATATTAATAACAATAATACTAAACCACTCTCCTCCATCATTCATTTGCAGGAGCCCCAGTTGTCTTCATCTAGCAAGTTCGACGTTTACTCCAAGCAGTTTATGCTGTGATGTAATCTCTGAAATAATGAAAGAATAAATAAAAATTATCAGATAATTCTGAAAATGGATCATTGAGAAAAAAGAATGTCGAAGATGTATCCTCTTAAGTAAGGAAATGCTAATAACATAATAAGTTATGCACGAGGTTCTTCTTACCTCTTAAAGAGTTTGTCTGGAGAACATTACATTAAAGCAGTGTTATAGAATTAAGAGCTTGCGAGAAGCAGTAGACCAGCGGGCATAAGACGTATAGAGGTTAGGCCAGTCAGAGGATGGGCAATACGAGAAGTGAGAAAGCCACAAAGACAACACCTTTTCTTGATCCTCTTCTCGTTCTACCATCTCTATCAGTTCTTCCAAGACTCTCTCTAGCTCAGTTCTTTCGCTCGTGTTGAGGACTGGAACATCTGTTCCATTGCTAGCTCTGCATAGCAATGGCAACCAGGACATTAGCATCTTCAGTTTGGTCTGCCTTTGTAGTTCTCTCTTGCCTTCCTCCATTTCTTCCAACCCCAAGTTTCTTGCTTGCTTCAACAGGAATGCTATAAACATTTTCAAGTGATTATGTAAGACTCAAACGTATCTAATTTGGTAACAAGAAAGGCACGAACCTGAAACTTTCACCAATAAGCCCTGCAAGCGCGGCTCAGAAGAAAGAGCGAGCCAAGCAACATTAGAAGCCGAAGCCCACATGCAAACGGCTTCTTCAGCTAACCCACAATACACCATCTTCTGAGCCAACCAAAGCAGCTCTGCCGCCAGCTTCTCAGCAGAACTTTCACACCGGTTCTCTTCATCCCTTGCCTTCCCACCCCAAAACAGAGCTCCCTCTCCGACAAACCGAACAGCCCTCACAACCTGGTTCAACCCGACCTGGACCGGTCCAGCCACCCTGCCTCCTCCACCGCCGCTATGTTCCTCCCTTTGAAAACCTAGGTCGGTCATGTCGGTCCCTAGCAGGCTAAGAGTCCTCGAAAAGGCGACTGATAGAACCCTACGATTGACTTCACGTAAAGCCTCGGCATTCTCTTTGTGATTCTCATCTATAAGCCTCTCCGCCAAAGACCTGACAATTTCATACTTCCTGGAGCTGACCGGAATATCATTAACAATCGTAAACAGCTGTGAAAGCGCTCGAGCGATACCGGAATCCCCGCCCCCGGAAATGGGCACATATTCATCGTTCTTAGGAGGCTCAAGTGAACGATTACCAAGGGCGTTAAGGTCAACAGAAGCGGAAAAAGAAGAAAGAAGACGAATAAAGAGGAGAAAAGAAGTGATGACAATATATTGGAGATGTTCAAGGAGCTTAAACCTGTAAGACAAGTTATGGAGGGACTTGTCGACATAGATAAATACGGAGGTTACGAGGTTTCTAACAAACAACGTAGCTATGGTGGTGGGTGAGGTTTCTATGATGCGTCCCATGTATGTCTGCAGTTCTCCTGTCTCAGATTTTTGTGCGCTTTTAGCTAGTAGGGTTTGGAGTTTCAGAAAGAGTTGAAGATAAAGGACAGGTTAATGAATAGTTTAGAATCTAACATGTGAACATTGGCTAAACAATTGATGATGATGACTAATGAGATGGTTGGGATTAGATTGCAATTATGTTCTTTTGTCAATTACAATAGTGTGGAATATAACACTCAACGTGGTCCAAGTAATGAAGGCAACTTCTTAAGGATATTTTTTTTGCTAACAATTTAAATTTCACAGTGAATTAATTATAATTCTTTCTTAACTATTTTGACATTCATTAGCACAAAGTTTAAGATTTAAATTAGTAGTATTAGACTGTGTTAAAGATCGAGTAAAATTAAAGAATTTAAAAAATAATTGAAAAAATTATCCGTACTTATCGAAAAATTTAAAATTTAATTAAAAAAGAAAATCACTAAATAAAAATTAATCAGTTTATTTTGATTTATAAAAATTGATCAGTTTACAAAAAACTAACTTATTTATTAATAAATTGAATATTTTTTAACAACAATAATTATTAAACTAATTCAAACCGTAAAAGTTAAAAATCAAATTGAGTAGTTGGTCGGTTTAAAATTTTTACTGTTAAACTTACGAAGTGGTTGGGTTTTTCAAATATTGATTAGAACCTAAAAATTTAATTTAATACTTAACTTACGTATGAATTATTTAACTTGTAAAGTAATTTTG
>JANIPN010000001.1:41877464-41889670 GCA_027478595.1 Erythroxylum anguifugum
TCTCTCGCCTTTAATGAATTTATTACCAGTATGCAACTTGCTTCTTCTTCTTACTATTTTTCTGTTTCTGAATTGCCGAGAGAGCTATGAAACTACGAATGAGAGGTCTTCAGTTTTTCTCTGATAAGCTTATCGTTCACTTAATGGAATATAAAACTGACCCAGATTAGATTTTCTAGTTAGAAAATAATGCAATGATGTTAATTGGAATTATCCAAGTATCCAAGGGTCCTCGTCCTGAAAGGATTTGAATAAGGGAGTTTCCTTCTGTGACGATTCATAACGTTCATATTTTCAGGTTGCCACTACGAAGAGGAGCAATGTTTCCGTTTTCTTCTCAGAAGTCTGTTTACATCAAGAAGCTATATATGTATGAAGAGAAAAAGAAAAGGAAAAGTAATTGCTTCAACACATAAGAAAGATCAGCGATTTCATTAGTCATGTAAATTTCATTTGCATTTGCATATCGTCATTGCCATTTATGATACCTTGTTATGATCGTGCCTATCAAGGACTCTCGGAGGAGTTGTATCCCCTTGCAATGGAAACATATGCTATCGAAGGACGATAGGAGGAAGCTGGTCACAAATTTTCAGAAGAAATCAATCTGTAAATAATTACCCGAAGACTTCAAATCAACACCTGGCACATTTGCAGATGAGCCAGTATTTTTTGGCACATCAGGTCGTGAAAGAATGTCCATCATGGCTTGTCTTGGAACCTCTGGAGGGTTTGCACAACGAATGAGCGCCCAGTTCACACTCTGGAAAAAAGGATGCTGCTTTATTTCAGTGGCTCCGCGCCTATAAGCAAGGCGATGTTGTGGTTCTTTCACAAGTAACCCTCTGATCAAGTCCCTAGCAGCAAAGCTCACAGCCGGTGACTCCGGAAATCTTAACGGCTGGCCGATGACATTAAACAGAGTAGCCCTATTTCCTGCCCCCTTGAAAGGAGTTTTACCAAACAAAAGCTCATAGAGAAAAATCCCAAAGGTCCACCAGTCTACAGCACTTCCATGCCCTTCACCTTTGATTATTTCAGGGGCCAAGTATTCATGTGTGCCCACAAAAGACATTGATCGAGCATTTGTCGGTTCAGCTATAAGCTCAGGAAGAGGGCTCACTTGATGATTCATCTCATTCTTTGGCTTGTTCTTTTTATTCTTCTTTTGCTTGCTGGATAGAAAGCGTGGTCCAAAGCAAGCCGGTTGGATGCAATCTGGCTGCATCACACATGTTGGTTCAATGCAAGCAGGCTTTGCACAGTATGATGAATTCTTTGATTCTGCACTTGGGTTTGATGACTTGACTAGAGTTGGGCAGACAGCACACCTTAGAGACAAATCAAAATCCGAAAGCATTATGTGTCCATCATCCCGAACCAAAACATTCTCTGGTTTAAGATCTCTGTAAATGATCCCAAGCATGTGCAAGTACTCCAAAGCAAGGAGAACTTCTGCGACATAAAATCTGCATGATGGTGGCAGGTGAACTTCAGTTATGAATCACGACATCTATACATGTATGTATCCTTGACGCTGAATTTTCTTCATCTCTTGTTCATGTGGTGTAACTCTAGAAAAGTAAAAAACAATAAAAGGATATGTTCTTCCTACAACTACTTGTTCTTTTTGGTTTGAGTTGGAGATGAGTCCAAGCTTGTATAAACAAACAGGAACTTGTTAGCTTTTGCCAGATAATTCATACATGCAGTGGCCTTGCTCCATTTAATTAGATATTGCTTTTGCAATATGCAATGGTAAAGAAGCTAAATGGACAGGCAAATTTATCATCATTTGCATAAAAAAGATAGTTCTGTTTGTAATGGAAAATGGTAGGAAAAGGTCAAGAAAAATAGAAAAGGCTAGTAGCTATAATCTGCTGTAGTTTCCAATTGTGACGTCAACATCATCAAAAGTTGTTACAGACACAAGTGATGCAGAACAAAATTATGGTGGTGAGTGAATACCAAAGAACAAGGACAAAGAAGAAAGTATTCCTAACCGTGCAGCATGCTCAGAGAAGTATTTCCCAGGTTGCTTTTGCCTAAGTGTATGCAAGTCTCCACCAGGGCAAAACTCCATGACCAAGCAGGAATGCAAGTCTGTCTCAAAGTGCGTATACAGCGTTGGCAGAAATGGATGATCCAGAGATTGCAGTATCTCGCGCTCGGTCTGAGCTCTAAGGAGCTTCTTCCGAGCAGCTAGAGATGACTTGTTCATAATTTTCAAAGCAAAATATGTTCTAGTACCAGTCAACTCGGCTAAATAAACGCTGCCTATATCTCCACCTCCAAGAAGCTTCAGCAGTCTAAAGTGATTGAATCCCAATGCTCCCACTCGGCATTGGACAACTTGAATTGCTTCCCATCTGGTATCATTTGCCTTGTGAGGCTTATACAAGGTGCTGCTAAAACTACTTGAGCTGCTTTCTTCGCTGATATCGCTGTCAGTGCTCCCTCTATAGAGGCTTGTCTTCTGGCTCTCAACATCATTGCAGATACTTGCTTCACCACTTTCACCAAACTTTTCAAGAGTGCTTGCATCTTCACTTGTAAAACTTTGCTTGGCCTCGGCATAAAGAGTGGCAGTGTAGACACTGTTGGAAGGACTTGGACAGAAACCAACTTCTGATTGAGGTGCATCAAGGTTGTTCAACTGTCCAATATCTCCCTCATTTGGATCAGACACCACGCTCTCAGATTCTAGTAAGGCACTTGAATTAGAATTATCTGGATAATTAATGGGATTCTTGAAGCCAGACTTGGCTTCTCCAATCAAATCGCCCTCCTTTGGAAAATTCTCTTCTGATTCATTAGAAACTTCACCTGTGCTAATAAATTCAGATTTACTCTTACCAGAAGTGTAAAAGTTCTTAGCCAGACTGGGTACTTCCTCGTGTTGTATATTTCTAAGAGCTTTTTCGTTGGAATGTTTCTGATTGGTCATGGAACCGTTTGGGTGGCTTATGTTCTTGACACCATGATTTTGTCCACTCACAAAGTATGCAGCAAAGGCATCGTCGTATGTAGGTTGCTTCAGAGATGATGATTGAGACGGTAAGGGTGTCCTGACAGATGCAGGGGAGCCAGTGCGCTTTGTAGAAGCTACGTTCTGTGTCTTTGAGGAAGAACCAAGTCCATTAACAACCGACTCCATGTAAGTAAACAAATAGGATTGTCCCACCCCAAAATCAGGAGACTGGCAACTTGTAGATGTTGCTATGAATATGACTTGCTACATGAAGTCAGAATCTGCACGTTGAACCGTCTTAATGAACAGACCAAGAACAAAATCAAGTAGCTGTTACGATATCTACCTCAATAATGGGAGCTTTGAATGAGCCACAAATTCGAAAGTCAAATTACAATATTAATTTCTTAAAAGAGTTCGTAGAAACCAAGGCCTCGATCTTAATCATCAATAACTCACACGTAAATAAACTTCCAAATATACTTTTCAGAAAACAATAAACTTCCAAATATGACGAAGTAAACAAGAAAGCGGCAAAGCTGAACCTCTAAACAAGGTATAATCCGTCTAATACAATCAAAATAAATGTCAAAATCAAACCTCTGAAACCACTATGGAGTCAAGAATGAGACGTTAAGATTACAAGTCAGAAAAACAACAGCAAAAAAAAAAAAAATCCTTAGTAACTTCAATAAATCCAATAATTAACAAAAGAATCAAAACCCAAATGTGGGATCCAAGTCATTTACATGACACAGTGCGTAAAATGAAAATTTCTTTGATACATGCGTGTTGGGTGCAGTTCTCACTACCAGCTAAAAGCAGAGAAACAGAGCAAGATAAAGCAAACCCAGAAAGGGAAACGCAAAGAAATAACAAAAGAACCAGACGAAAGACTAGATTGACCAAAAAAGAGAGAGAGAGAGAAAAAGAGAAAGAGTAAGCACCTGAGTAAGGAATAGCAAAGAATGCAACTGGGAAAGAAGCAATCTTGCATAACAGAGAACACAGCATCAAATGGCAGAGAAAAGAGACTGAAAAGGGTCAAAGAAACACCACAGGAAAAGAAAGTGAAACAGCTTTTTCTTCTTTTGGGCTGATTGATTAATGACCCTTTACTTTTCTCTCTATTCTGATTCCTCTGAAGTGATTCTCCAGATCGGATCGATGCACAGAGTAAAAGCTAGGGGAAAGCAGAGACTGGGAGATAGTGTTATAATGAGAAATTGAATGGTTAGAAATGAAGGTGTTGTTTTTTAGTGAAAAGCTGTTTCTGTTATTAATTCGGCATGTAATGGAGGATTGACGGCATTGGGTGAAAGCTTCGAAGAGGCTAAAGAAGCAAAAGCCAAGCATAAACACCAGAACGCTTGTACTTACCACCAACTCAACCTGTACTTAAGCCGTCTTTCATCTTTTGTACACTCTCCCTCTTTTGTGTTTTTTTTGTCTATATTTATTATACTTTCGTCTTTAATTTAAATTTCAAAATTTAAAATAATTATAATAAATTATTAATTTAAATCAAAATTAATTAAAATTTATAAGTTATTTTATATCATCATATAAATAATATTGGAGTGCTTAATTATAATATTTATTTAACTGCTTCGTTTAGTTAATTTTTAACTGGAATTTAAAATAATAAAATTTTTATGAAAATTGAAAATTATAAATAATATTTTAAAATTTCTTAAATTATAAGAAAATTTCATATCTTTTACTCTTATTTAAACATATGAAATAATTGAAATTTTCTTTTTAAAAAATTTTAAAATTTAAAATTAACTGATTTATCATATATTGAGCAACTATCATTTTTTAATTACTAATGTCCCAATGGTAAAAAGTTAGACTACAACTAATTTTTTACTCCATCAACTCAAATATTTTATCATTCTCTTTGTGACTTTTAAAGAAAATTATAATCTTTTTTTTAATATATGATATTTCTTTGTACCATACTATCGGATCTCATAGAATAGTACTGATTCTAGTCTCGCAAAGTCGTAAGACCATATATAGGGGCTGATGCCTGCCCAGTATCGGAAGGTCAAGGAAGTCCAAAGCGTGTCCCGTTCGTTCCGCTCAAAACAATCTAATTAATTCTTCGGGTAAAAAAACATTCGGCATTCCATCTTCTTATAAAAAAAACACTTCTGAATTGATCTCATCTTTTAAGAATTGTCATTTTTTTATTTTTTTAAGCCACGAGTGAAATAATTAAAAATCTTTATACAAATTTACAACGTCAACAACAACACATAGAGAGATTCAGTAGTACACAATTTTACTCTTATTTGATAGGAAGATTGTTTCTAATAGATTATATACAATGCAAAGTATTAATAGTACAAATATATAAATAAATACATATAAATAAATATATACAATACATAATATCATGCATATAGACATAGTAAGGATTAATAATAATAAATAAAATAATTAAATAAATATACAAAGTAAAAAAAAAGACAATAATTAAATAAACATACAAAGTAAAAAAAAAGACAAGTAGTCATGTTCTTAAGGTAATTAAGAGATTGTATATACTTAAGAGATAAGTACTCCGTATTTAAAAAAATTAACTACAAAACGATTACAATATTTTTTAATTAATAATTTTGTAATAAAAATGAAACTTTTATTGGAAAAATAAAATTGAAATTTTATTGGAAAAAAGAAAAATATAAATTTATGATCCAAATTTGGGTAACATTAATAGTTCATTGTTAACAATAATAACAATAAGCTCCTTAAGGGTGGTTGAGTTGGTAGAGTGAACTCTGGAGGGGCATAGGATTAAAAGGTTTTGTACTTGATTCTCTTATTTACGCTTTTTTGATCGAGTCTGTCGTACAGAGCTTGTTTAGTACGGAGTACCTAGTTGACATAATTTGTAGAATATTGCATTAATCCGAAAATTTATTCAATGCGCATCTAAAAAGTAGTAATTACGGGTTACTCCGTTTAAAAAATAATAATTCACGTGTTCGATTCCCCTTATCTAATTTCTTTCGATCGAGTCTATTTAATAGATCTTGTCTAGTATAAAATACCCTATTAATATAATTTATAAACTATTATTTAATCAAGAGATTTACTCAATATAAAATTATAAATCCAAATAATAACAATTGCGGTTACTTCGTTTAAAAATAATAATAATAACGGCAATCATACTAATCACATGCGGAGATGTTTAAGTAACGAGGCCGTTTCCAATACAGTTAACTTTCGCGGGAAGAGAGAGGCCTCACATGCCCGCACGTGAAACCACCAACAAGAGCACGAGGACGGCTGGCATGCCTCCGGCGCATGATAATATATTGCGCATATGGCGGAGTTTACCGTGACCAACTCACTCACTTATCAAATAATTAAATGTTCCCTATTTAGCCTATCCTTTTAAGGCCAATATCGTCTTTCCGATCAATACACGTAGGACCGAGTGCCAACCTGTCTGGGCCCACCACCCGCCCCACTGATCTTTTATGTAGGGCAGAAAATGAGCAAATTGCTAAGGAATCTAAAAAGATTGGCGGCAATGATTTAGGGGTAAAAACTAAAAACTAAAAAGAAAATGCAAATCTCCCTATTAATTTTATTTATTTCTCAAAATTGTTTAAAATATTTTAAATTTCATTTAATATTTTTATTATTTAAGTTATTTAAAAATATGATTTTTATTAAATACTAAAAAACAATCTCTTTAGTAATTTAAAATAAAACTGTATTTTTCAAAACTTCTCAAAGAATAATTGTATAACAATTTATCTTGAAATAATTAAAAATATTTATTTTTTAAAAAATAATATCAAAATCAATAATATATATAGTATCTTTAAAAAATTTCATATGGTATATTTTAATTTTTAAATTATCTCTTTTTTTAAAAAATTGTCTCAATCACAAAAATTATATACTTTAAGAGAGTACATAAAGGGTTATTATTGTACTCAACATTCCCTTTATATTTTACAAAGAGTTTGTTTTGGTGATTAGGAACAGATCTACATTAAGGGTAAGTGGGGGCAATTGCTCCCACTACCTCCAAAAAATTTCATATAAAAAACTATTATTTTAAATTTTAATTCCATTAAAAATAAAATTTTGCTCATATTTAAATTTTGTCCCGTAAAAAATAAATTTTTGCCCCCATTTAAAATTTTTTTAGATTCGGACATTTTTTGTGACTCCAACTCGTAACTTTTGAGTTACAAAGGAATAAACTTGCCTTATTTTAAGACTATTTTAAAGTAATTATTTTTAATTAAGATTTAAAATTTTTATTATTTTTAATAATTTAAAATAATTAAAACTATAATAACTAAAATCAAAATATATCAATTGATTCGTCTCTCAAACCAATGAATGTGATGAGTTTTAGAAGATAAGATAAAGATTCTTTATTCTTTTAAGTTTAGCATATACATAATTCATCGTCTCCATCACCACAACAGGACCATCACCATACTGTGTTTTAGGAAAAGGAAGTTTTAGTTGAGTGAGTGGCCTTAGTGGGGCATACCAATGGACACTCTTGACCTGAAAAAGGACAGTCTTATCAGACGGTGGTGGGCTTCATGCTGTCGGGTCTAGACTAGTGCGATTGTGGAATACCAGCCGTTGGTATCCAAAGGAAAGATTTGGTGAAGGTATGTTGTTCCAAATAACCTTGGAGAGGGCGGAGATTTTGACACGTTCCCAACATGGAGATTTTAGTAGGATTGGATATTCAGACAAGGTCTCCAAGGATGTGGGACCTATGTCAAAAATCATCATGCAAGGGCATGTTTGGGAACAATCATTCTCGGTGTGCAGTGCACAACATCATTCTCTTCCAAACCAAGCATCAATTGTATTATTGGTGCCTAACCAGAAACCCCTTTTCTCTGCCTCACATCCCTTCTGGCATGGACTGCTTCAAATTTGATAATGGATACTCTTTTTAACTTACCACTTCCTGTAATGAGGCATTAGGAGTGATTCCAATGCCTTTGTAAAGGATGGAAATGATGGGTGTCTCGTTCCTTTTTTTTTGCACACGACAATAAAGAACCGATGGACAACCAGAAACCTGAAAAACAAAGTTTTAACAATACTTGGCATCTTCATCCGATCTCTGTCACTCCTTGTGAAAGACAATTTTACCAATAATGCAGATGTTTGAAGTTCTGATATAGATATCAACCTCCAACCATTTTCAAAGTGACATATGAGGGAAAAATTATGTTCCTCATTCGCCATAATTAGATTTGAATCCGTTTGATAGTTCAGTTGGTTAATTTTCCAGTTCAACAAAATGATTGTAACACAGGTAAAACTATTGTCATGAGTCATATTACAGGGTAACCAGACAATAGGAAATTGATACTAATCATAAACTCAGGCATTCATGAACAGACAGGACCATCTATTAGCCAACAGCTAAAATTTAAGATTTCTGGTAGTATTACAACAATAAAATTAGCAAAAGGAATGTGAACAGATACAGGTAAGTGCAGATTTTAATCTAAAGGTGTTCTTTTCACAATCTGAGTGAGGATACAATGTTGTAGTCCAATTTGCAGTGCATGGTGATAAAATAAAGCCTAGATGAATATAGTCTCTTGGGTCGTCTGCTCTTGGCAAACTAAAAGAAGAAGAAGAACAGAATGTCTAACATTCAGAGAAAAGTACTCCAAGCAGCTCCTCCCTCCATGACGAAGGAACCAGCAGGGAAGTACATGCTTAACAAAATTGGAAACTTAAGCTCGATACCAGAAATCAGATGACCCCTCAAAGTCCTTACACCATACAGTCCCTAAATCCTTCCTTCAAGAGCCAACTATCTCCCATAAGGATGATATCTTCCCGTACCTGCACCACCGTATCCCCCTCTACTACCAAAGAAGGAACCTCCACCGCCCACCCCATAGCCACCCCCAAGGCTGGTATCATAGCTACTGCCATAACCAGTACCATATCCGCCATAAGTTTCACTGGGGCCACCATAACCACCCCCAAAATCATAACCTCTGCTAAAGCTTCCCCCGTACCGACCAGAATACCCCATTGAGGGTTCTCCCCTATAAGGGCCTATTCCACCATTACCATAGCCTCCATAACCACCAAATTCAACCCCAGCATATGCACCATAACCTCCAGCTCTACCTCCATAGGCACCCCCCGCCCTATAACTGCCACCAACACTACCACCACTACCAAAACCACTCGCTCCATACCCAGCATACGAATCACTAAATCCACTGTTAAAACTAGGCCTCGAGTCATTATAGCGCTTGGAAGAGGGTGGTGGTGGATTAGGTTTCTTTGGTTCTGCCTTTTTTATCTCAACCTAAACGATACACAAAAAAAGAGGAGTGATGTAAAAATAAAAGTCAATGAGAACAAAACACGTTCTTTCACTCTTGCAGACTACAGAATTATTAGTCAAAAGAATGGTGAAAATAGTTCGTGAAATTACCATGTCACCAGTCAATTATATATTGACTAGTCTTATCCTCCTAAAACACTAAAGTACAATGGAATCAAATAAAGGGCACCTCTTCTAATCATGAAAGGTGGACTGTCTAGTTAGTCCTCCATATATTAGAACTTCAACAATTGAGGAATCCATTTGGTTATTAATAATTATATTAGTATTAAAAATCAGTAACTCGTATTAGTTTGACCATCACCAAGCAGAGAAGAGAAAAGACACATGGCCAATTCTAAATTAAAATTTAGACATCAAAAATCATTGTAAAGAGCTGTCACACAAAAAGGTACCAAAAATAGATCTATTTAGGGTTCACTTCATGGAGTTGTTGCAAGGAAAAAAAAATCTCCAAGAATGAAAATGGGTTGTCGATAAATCCCAATAATAACTAGTGACTATATCAGCAAGAGATTTATCCTAATCTTCGGAACCAATATAATGTCAAAGGTGAGGAATGATAACCACTGAAAAGGCAAAGATTGTTAAAAATCAGGAAACGAAGAACAAAATGCAGCTGTTGATATACCATCTTCTCACCTGGGTTCCAGCCAACTCAAGCTTGTTGCCCTTAGCTAAAAGATCATCAACCACCACTTCGCTGTCAAAAGTAATGAATCCAAATCCACGAGAACGATTAGTTGAGTGGTCCCGCATGATTTGGTGTTCTAAGACTTCTCCAAATTGCAAAAAGAATTCCTTGAATTCATCTGTTCATTGCAATGAATACATCAAGTTGATACAATCAGACATAGGATCCTCTCACTAAAATCAAAGCCAACAAAGGTACAACTTTCTAAGGGCTACTTACCTTCTGTAACTGAAGCAGGAATTCCGCCAACAAAAATTTTTTTGGTTTTAAAATCCTTAGATCCAATAGCCCCTTTAGGTATTGTTCGTTTGATTTCAACCTAAAGAAAATGAAAACCACAACATACATCAGAAAACCACATGATTGTCAGACAAACTTGCATATGGAACAAAGAATCAGTTGCTCAATTCATTAATGTAAAAAAAAAGAAACCCCACTTGTTTCCCATTGATGATGTGTGTTTCTTGAATGACTTGATCAACAACCGAGGCATCTGCATAGGTCACAAAGCCGAAGCCACGAGGTTGTCCTGTCTTTCTGTCTTTCATTATCACAGAGTCCGTAATTTCACCATATTTACCAAAATATTTGACGAATTGTGCTGCATAGACAGACACCAAAGAAAAAAGAAAAAAAATGAAAAACCAAAACAAACACGACCTCAAGTAGAGGGTACAGTTTGTAAATCTGCACAGGATGAACAAACTAACCAGTAGTAGTCTCTCTTGCTAAACCTCCTATAAATATCTTTCTGCAACATGTTGAGTAATATTAAACAAACTAATCAAACGGGTTTCCAAGAACGTAAATGGCAGTTCAGATATACCAGAAAAAACTCAAAATACATTCACAAACAACAAAAGCTGTTTTGACCACATTTTGCTAAACTTACAGAAAGAATTTGACTTGAGCAACTACATGAATAGAACATAACTAGTTTGGCACCTGGAGATGTCTAAACTGAAAAGTGTACGAACTAATTTAACGCAAACAAAGCAGAGAAAACCGATCATAAACATTTACATAAATTACGAAAACAAAGCACCCAAATTAGACTATGTCATCTTCTCATCGCAGAGGAACTAAACCAACAAAAGAAACATCCAAATTTCTGTTCTTTTCTCCTTCACAAAAATGGACAACCAAAAAAAAGAAAAAGAGATAACTTCCTCATACCCAGGACTCGCTCCATCTCCAGTCAGAGTGTGAGACTTCTCCTCGTCCCCAAAATGATCATTAGACTTCAATTCGTTGGGTTCTCCGTCAAGAATCGCTTCTTTGTCTTGCGGGTCCATCAGGATTCCAGATTTTAGCACAAATTTCACGAGGGATTTTGATTTGAGCGAGAAAGAACGGAGCTTTAGAAGAAGAAAATACTCAGGGGAAGGCAAAAGAGGAACGCAAGCCCTAGATGGATCGCTATTATTTCTGGGTCCTTAAACCCTCTATTTGAGACTTTGACAATGACGTGTGTGTCAATGATTTGATGCGGAACAATAGTCCTCAACCTCCTGGGCATTGAGTCCAATACTCCAATCACGTGAGTGAGGATGTTGTATGTATCCGATTCCCCTATATGATCTTACGGTGTCCTGTCATGCTATTATTACCTTACATTAAATCTTATCCGTATATTTACATAATTTCTACGTAAATTTATAGATGAGACTGTAACACCCAAATACCCCCTGGTAGGATACATGGATGCCACCCAAAACAGAACATCAAATATTACACATATGCATTGTTTTAAGTTTAACACACATATATTACATCTCAGACTTTCCAGAAATAAATCCAAAGAATAAGAACAGGCCCATAAAAGCTAAATAATTTACATATTCGAGTGACACAAAAACTCTGACTCCTTTGGCCACTGCGGTTGACTTGTCCCAGTTCTTAATCTCTTTGCTCTGTACCTACACGGGGCAAATCCACCGTGCTAAGCTTATAGCTTAGTGAGTAATATTTATCTAAATTAACCAATTTCATTTCACAATAACAGTTTCAGCAGGCATTCAGAAATTATAATCAGGCAAAATGCACTTTAGAACAAATGTGATCATTACCAGAACAAAACATAAGTCCATAAAACAGAAGTGGGTAACGGGACTTATCAGAAGACCGAAGTCTCGACACCGAAGTGTCCATATCAGAAG
>JANIPN010000001.1:41935755-41952081 GCA_027478595.1 Erythroxylum anguifugum
TAAGGAGATCATGCGAGGTATGATGTCTTTGTAGAACAAGCAGGTGAGATGCCTAAAACATTAAATCCTCTACCCTCGCTGGGCAAACCACTTAAGGCAATACCATAGGCAAAGGTAGATGTAGGGCTTTATTGTGACACATTTAAGTGTGATACTAAACTTCTTCTTTGCCTTAAAATTGCAAGGATGATTAAGTAAATAGGCCATCCTTATTTCTAGCTTCGTGGTAAAATGTCATATTAGAAAAGTGTCCCTAACCCTACTCTTTTTAAGTTTATGCACAAAACAAGGGTTATTGTTGCTTAGTCTAGATGATTCAACCTAAGCTAAAGAAGTATTTTCATTTATTGGAAATCTTAAAGGACTTATACAATTGAAAAAAGAAGTTTGAGATAGTCATAAAAGATGGGAGTTTAGGATATTCTAAAATATATAGAATTATCTAAAGATTCTTTTGTCAACTGGTACAATACTAAATGTGAAATTATTAACATTAAAGAAATTGGAACAATATGAGAGGCTAAGTTGATTTTAATATTGAGTGCAAGCCTTAAAGCAACCTGTAAAGTTATTCTTTTATGACCGGAAAGTCATAAGTTTAAGGTATGACTTTGCTTTGAATGACTCCCTCCCCCATCATGAAGCCCTTTCACACACGACATAAACACTAATCCTAATTCAACTTAGGAAATTTTAAAAGTACCTATTTCATATACGACATAAACATTAATCCTATGATTTATGGCTTAAATATTTCCTATTTCCTATTTCACATACGGCATAGACGCCAACATAAGTGTTTATATTAGTGTTTATGTCGTATGTGAAATAACTATTTTTATAATGTATCAACTAGGATTTGTGACTTAAGTAATACCAAAATGTGAAATAATTACTTTTAAAATTATAGCCATTTATTGTCAAATGTCAATAAGCTTTAATTTATGTTTTATTTTATGACACATCATTTTATTTTTTAATTCTCTTTAATAATAAATCTGCATATATGCTTTTATTTATTATTCTTTTTAGTTTTTGTATTAGTCATTTCAAATACATATTAAAGAACACTATACTCTATTTGCTTTTCATTGAATAAAGTTTCTCACCATATGCTTATTGTAATATTATGTTGTCATATATCTTATTATAAGGTTTTTCAAGTATGTGAACTAATTGCATTCTTTGGTATATATAATCACTTTTCAAAATGAGGCATGGATGATAGTGATAATAATGACAACGTAGATGATGGAATTGGAGAAATTTTAGAGGATGTTGAGAATTTTATGTAGACTAGGGATGATAATACTTTGCCTTAAAATTACACAATATAATTTTGAGAAGTTGTTGAAAGTAGCTCAAGAAGAATTATATCTATGGTGCTTTAATATCTCACAACTATCTTTTATTGTAAAGTTGCACTTAAATGTATATAATAGATTGAATAATAAATATTTTGACATGTTGATTAAGTTGCTCAATGATGTATTATTGATTGGCCACAAATTGCCAAAATCTTACTATGAAGTTAAAAAATTGTTAAGGAACCTTGGATTAGGATATATATCAATACATGCTTGTATCCAAGAATGTCCTATTTGTTGGTAAATCAAAGTAGCAAGTGGATGATTAAAAGGGAAAAAGATACCTTATAAAATCTTGAGATACTTTTCTATTAAACTACAAATACAAAGGATTCTTATGTCAATAAAAACAACCATAAATAAGAGGGGGCATAAAAAGAAACACATTATAACATTGTATGTCACCTAGTAGAAATAAAGTCATAGAAAGACTTTGATAGGAAGTTTTCATGGTTTGTAAAAGATTGTCGTAATGTTCGAACTATGTTAGCCTATGATGGATTTAATCCATTTGATAATATGAGTACTTCTCATAGCATATAACTAATAATTTTTTATTATGATGATTGAATATATCATAAAAGTATTCTTTTTATTGTCTTACTATAATGTTGGTAAATTTTATCTTATTAATGCCATTAATGTTGATGATTTAGGCTTTGTTAATTATAATGATTGGATGTATCTTGATTATGATAATTGAATATATCATAAAAGTGTCATTTCTACTATCTTATTGTAATGTTAGTAACATTTATATTTTTTTTATAGATATCCAATATAATGACATCTAGTAGAAACTAAAAGAAAAAAGGTGGTTGTTGTATAAATTGTAAAATAGAGGAATGTGCAACTTCAACTAGATCAATCAGTTGATGCCATAAATTAAATTCCTACCTAAAAACGACATTCTATACCTTCAAGTCGTGCAGGTTTGAAATTTCTATACCTTTAAGTGTGTGTGTGTGTGTGTATATATATATTTCAATTGGTTTCTTATCATATTCCTTTTTTTCCCATAGGAAATGAAATCTCTTATAGAATATCTCCACAACATAGCAACAACAATATTTCTCTTTCAAAGCATACATAATAACTCCATTTTGCCTCAAACAACAACGAATTTATTAATGCAGGTTTGTTAATTTTTAATACCTTAAACCATATATGCTCAAATATTTATTTATCTATTTTAATATTTTCTTATAATTATTCATTTATTATCAGACTTCAATGTTAGTATTAAAAAAAAGGTAGAAGTAAAACTAGAGGTTATGAATTGTAACTTATGAATATTGCAACAAACTACAAGTTATCTATATAGATTGATGCTCAGCAAGGTCATCATATAAACAAGGTCTAATGTACAAACCTATCAAGTGAATTGGTATGACATGAAAGTTTAAGTTTATTTTCTCCGCCTTCATGTTTGCTTGCATTAATCTTGTTAAAAGATTTAACAACTAGGTTATGTTTTTTTTTACTTGATTTAGGAAAATTATAAGAAGGCAAAGGTGAGTAGATCAAAAATGAAAACACCTCATAATCAAAGGTTAAAGTTATTTGTAGTTATCTGAAATGAATATGTAAAATATACGTTTACAAGTTATGCTTAAATCAATAAACATTATATTATTTATTGTGTCTTTTTTTTTATATAAAACAAAGTGAGAAAGAACTACATGGACAAGAGTGTGATATGATTACACTATATAAAGTCACTCATTATAAGGAAAGTAGTAAATGATGAGTACCAGAAGAAGTAGAAAGTAACTAAGTAAGTATAAAAGTTTGTCCATTATTTTCATTTATTAATGTAGTAGTAAGTAGTAATATGTGGATTGATTTTTTTAAATTTTAGAATAGGACGCAAGAGTTATTAGAGAAGTCTAAATCTTAGGAGAATGAGCTCAATGCGAAAGAGATTTGTGAAACAATATTTGGTACTCATTTCGGTTATATGAAAGGCCTTAGCTACAATCTTAAAGCTAAATGTTTTAACCTCAACATATAAAATAATCACTGAACACCTTCAAGAGGAAAACAACATATTTAAGACTACATTACAAACTGAAGTAATTAGGGAATAAGAAACTTAAGCTAAATTAGCAAAATATGATATTTTATTCAAAAGGTTACTTGGCCTGAATTGTGATGGAAATGAAGAGAAAAGTGAAGGGTGTTAATTCTATCTCCTAAATTAATTCTATCACTTCTTATATGCACTATAATTTAATTATAAGATCTTTTCTCGGATTACAAAGTAGATGAAGATGCAACTGATAAGTGATTATATTGTAAATGATAAAGTTACGCGGGGTTTACTTTAATCATAATCAAATACTTAGTTAATTAATACCCTCACAATATTTTTAGTTGATTTTAACCAACCTGAACCTGGACAACACGGAGTAGTCACTTGAGTTGTGCTTAAATATTTTTGCAATATGAGCATCTTTGTCAGTATGTGAGACATATTCCAATTTGTGAAGTTATTTCTTTATTTACTGTTTTATCTATAAGAATTGTTCGAGCTGTCATTAATATCTTGTCTAAGAACAAAGGCTCATCCTTTAATGTTATATTATTTTTTATTGATACAATTTGTTGATATTTATATAATTTTATTTTATATATGTAATACTCGACATTTTGAATTAATAATATTTCTTTACAATTTAATTTTATAAATAATAAAAAACATGTTCATAGATTATATACAAAACGTATTACTCAATATCATGGATTAAAACATCTCACTGCGTTATTAAAATTTTAACAAATAATTAATTGCTATGTTTTAAAAAGATGTAGCGAAATAACATTTGGCTACGAAGGACAAAGTCAAAAACTATTAATTACGTTTTATTTTTCTTGCCTATAATTTTTCATTAAAGGAAATTGACAACACCTCGTGTGACGAATCAGAAATGTCATAAATGATAATTGACAACATTTTTGGAACAATTAGCTACATTTTTTTGGTTTAACCTATTGTTTACTTTATTGTAGTGATGTTTCCTTACTTTTTTCCTTAATTTCCTCCATATTTGTCCCCTCTTCTGCTTCACAATTTTCTTATGTTCTTCAATTCTCCTTGCATGTAGACAAGATATGGTTACTCCCCTTGTGATGTATAAAAAATTACTATTCGTTGGGACGATTATAAACCGACATTAACTGCTTCAAGAGATGACTTTATGTTTTTAGGTACCTTAACTTTACTGTACCAGGATTCTTGTATTCGTGTTACTTCTTGTCTCTTACTGTTCTTAGTTTGTTGCTTTCTTTTGGAAGTTTCTTTTTAATGGTGGAAACCTGTAAGCGTGCTGATTAATTTGCAGCAAGTACAAGGGAAAATTTTTCAGAAACTCAAGGTCTGTTTCGCTAGACATACTCCATCTGAGAGTCTTGGACTTAGACACAACTTGTATTGCAGTATATGCAGAGGTTTAATGGCTGATCTATAGGTTTATAAGTGAAGCTAATTGCCCAAGTTCTTGAACAGTGTTTAGCATTATTATAACCAGAAGTGTCAATGTCATCCTTTTTGTTTTTTTGGTTGCCCCGTTTATTTCACTTGTCTTTTGCTTTACTTAAATTCCTCTTCACTGAAATGCTCTTTGCCTCCCTTTTTCTTCTTTAATGTTTCCTCACCTTTTGTCGCTGTTTTTGCAGATTCATCTCTGTGTTCTGCAGCTAGGGTTTCCTCTTGGAACTCTTACCTATCTGATAATAAGTAACTTTTATTTTTTTTCATATCTTTCACTGGAATATATAGTGTTGTATCCTTGGTTGGGACTAGCAAGCTCTAGATCTTTTAAGAGTCTACACAAGGGGATAGGTAATATTCCCCAGTTCTTCTGATCTAAGAACCCTAGTTCTAAAAGGTAAGTCACAAGTATCCTGTACGATTCCAATTTCAGTTTCACTTATTCATCGTTTGGTAAAACTTGTTCAGAATTACAGGAGGTGATTAATGGTTCTGTTATATGAAAATTTGCTTTCTACATACCACTAAATTTCCTTTTTTTCTGAAAAGATTAGCAGTGAAGATTGAAATTGGACCAGTAATAAGATCTCATTGCTGATATGAATTGACTTATCAATCTTATAAGAATTCTGCAGATGATCCTAGGAATGAGAATTTGGAGATAAGAGGGAAGTGACAGAGAGATTTTGAATCTATAAAACGATCACCAAGTGAAATATTCCACAGGTTTTTGTTATCTGATTGTGAGTTAGGACTCCATAAGGTTTCCAAGTAAATTTTAAGAAAGAAAAATAACCACAGATAGTTAAGTTCAAGAAAAAAGGCTGCTTTGCAGGTCAAAAAAGTGAAAGAAGTTAGAAAAGAAGATGGTAGATTTGCATAAGTACACTTCTCCACATACAAACTTGAACTTTATAAAGTAACAGTAAACTGAGTTTCTAATAATTCATTAATGTTTTGCAGGTAGCTAGAATATTTATAGTGGATGGCTTCCTCCAGCTACTCCAATTCTCCATGTGCAGCTTGCAAATTCTTGAGGAGGAAATGCCTCCCAGATTGCATCTTCGCGCCATATTTTCCTCCAGAAGAGCCTCAGAAATTTGCCAATGTTCACAAGATATTTGGGGCAAGCAATGTCAGTAAGCTCCTGAATGAAGTACTCCCTCACCAAAGAGAAGATGCTGTGAACTCCCTTGCCTATGAAGCTGAAGCAAGGATGAAAGATCCTGTCTATGGCTGTGTTGGTGCAATCTCAGTTCTCCAAAGGCAAGTTTTCAGACTCCAGAAGGAACTGGACGCTACAAATGCTGACTTGATCCGCTATGCCTGCAATGAAATGCCACAACCTGGAAGAAGGGACATTAATGGGGGAGTAGGGTTTTATGACCAAAACCTTAGCTTCTGGAACAATGACCCTTATGGTGGTGACCATAAGACTGGAGATGGTAGCAACTTGCAATAGTTGATCTATCATAAGAATTGAAGAAAACCCATCTAGGGTTTCTCATCATTTGCTACCTTTAATATATCCTAACTACAGATAAGAGTGGAAGCTATGCCTGTTATTTTCTAGGTGAGAACTCTAAACTAATTAAGCTTGTTTCAAGTACATATAGAAGCATTTATATTATCTTCTGGACATCTCTTCCAGAGTAGAATCTCATGTACAAATGCAATTTATGCCAGAAATCTACTTCTTCTTCCTTGCTTACAAGCAGACTAATCAAGCACTTCCCTTTAGAGGAGTCTCAAGCTCTATGTAACATTACAGAAGCAAAACTATAACCCAATGCTTAGTGCTCTATGGATATCTATCCATTTATCAGGTTTTTTTTTAAATTTATAATGTACATAATTATTTTATAAATTATATTTTAAAATAAAGTATTTATAATCTTTTTATCAATATCATGCAATCATTTGCAGGATCAAAGGCAACATTAGATTAATCTAACATTTATTCTGGCCGGCCTAATAAAGTTGTGAAGGAATCTGTACCAGCTACCTTGTTTTGTTTGAAAGCTATATAAAATTATTTAAAGATTCTTTTATCAACTGGTATGATACTGAAGGTGAAATTATAAACATTAAAGAAATTGGAACAATATGAGAGGCTAAGTCCTTTTTAATATTGAGTGTGAGCCTTAAAGTAACTTGTAAAGTTATTCTTTTATAACTTGAAAGTCACAAGTTTGAGTTACGGAAACAATATTTTTATAAAATGCATACAATCCCTTGATCATCGTAAAACAAGGAGCCTTGTGCACTAAGGTTTGCCCTTTCATGCCTAAAGTTATCATTTTTAATTTTAAAGATTGAGATGCTTAAGGAAATATTAAAGGTGTCTTAAAAAAAAAAGAATTGATCAACTCCAAAGAGTAGGTGAGTTGGTAAGGAGCTCTCCTGACTTAAGTGAGGTCGTGAGTTTAAACCTCCCTCATGTATACAGCTGTTTAAAACATGGAGTTAGAGTTTTGCCTTCCGCAAGGGATCTACTCGGTTCGAGCGGGGGGTTAGTCTGGGTGTAGATAGTTTAAAGGTGTCTTCTAATAGTTGAGACCCTCTTAGGACACCTAGTAGGCAACAAAAAAAAAGAATTGATTAATTAGAAATAAAGAAAGTTGAAGCTTCTTATTATAAATTTTATTTAATTAAAAATTAAAATAACAAATTAAATTATTAAAAAACAAAATTAATGTAAAATAATGAATTGTGGCTTTATAATCGAGATGATGGTATAGTTACTTAGTAATTTTTTTAAAAATATCAAATATTGAAATTTTTGTATTTGAGTATTTGCAAAATTTATAAATATTAAAAATGAGTTGCATTATTTTACAAAACTTATAAATTTTTAATGGGATTCTTACTCAATTATTGTAGTCTTTGTATTAAATTTTTATTTAATTTATTAATTAGTTATTTATAATATATAATATTAAAAAAAGAATGATTTGAGGTAGGATTAGGAAGGGCCACTACTTCTCATCCTTAACCGCCCAAAAAGCATCACACCGACAAACTGATTCCACGACAATTCACTGTCATATTAAGGTATTTACCTATTACAACGTCGTGTGATCGATCGGAAGTTGAGCTCATCAAAGGACAAAGCTGACTCCACACCCACCAAAAGTTAAACATAGTCGCTATTATAGATCACGTTGTGATGATTTCCAGCTGATTGATCTGATTGATTGATTAGGTGCTCAGCTTAAAAGCCCAGTGGGCCTCGCCACATGCTCTATGAACAGCTTCCTCTACTTTTACTTAGTAGTACTCTATCGTCCAAGTTGGACACAAAAGATGCTACCTTCCCAATCGCTTCTTTCTAGTACTCTATGTAAGTGTTGCTTTCTCGGTTTGCGGTTGTGTCTAGAGAGATTAGAACGAGTGATCTCGAATTCGACTAAGATCTTATCAAATTTTTAAATTAAAAATATAAAATGGTGTTGCTTTGTTTTGACAATTCTAGCCCAAGCCTTATTTGGCTTCACTAATTTTTTTTAAATTAAAAGTATAAAATGATATCATTTTGTTTTAGAGTATTGGGTTTCGAGCTCGACTAAGCTTGAGATTTTGCTTCAAATTGTCAGGCCTCGAGCCCAACTAAATCTGGACAACTCGAGCCTGAGCCCTATTTAATGCATGATCAAGCCTAGAAAATTAGGTATGAGGTCCGGCTCAATGCATAATCAATCCAAACTTACCTCGTTGACTTCATGTAAAGTCAAGTCGGACTAAGTCAGGCCTGAACCCTTTTGTCATCCTTCGTTGCGTGTAAAATTGAGTGTTGTTAATTATGGTTTAATTTAGATAAAAGTTACCAAATATTCTTAACTTTTTCTATAAAATTTAAGTTAGCTATTCTTATTATTTAATATATCATACTATATTTTAATTTTTAATTATTTTAATAATACTCCAAATCCTAACAAATGTTACCATTTTTACCCCCTCTTTCGCGTGCTATGAATACTATTTTAATAATGTTATGGCACAGAGTAGTAATAGAAATATGAGTAAAAATTTACTTAGATTTTTTGGTAAAATATATCACACCTTTGGCATAATTTTTAAATTCAATTTTACACAATTCTCATCACAAAACGTTCAAGGTGTGAAGCAGGGAATGCTTCAACCTCCACAAAGCCTTGAATAATTATTCATAGATAGAAGCATGGTGTCACAAGTTACAAGAGGACACTCCTTCGATAATAACAGTAGGAGAGCTCCTACCCACGAATTGGTGCCTTAAAATCTGCAAGCCCAGAGCGGGTTTACAATGGAAGGTTGGGTTAGAGGTGAGAAAGTAAGGCTCTATCTCACCTTCCTTATCACTTCGGTACACTAAACACATAAGATCCCACATTGCTCTGGAAATGAGAAGAATTCAATTATGATGTGTTGTCTTCAAGTTATGGGTTAGCAGGTAGTTAGTTTATCTGCTAATTGAGTCTATTGTGTGGAAAATTGTGTTACTGCTAAGATGGTCCGTAGTCATGGTTTAGGCTTGATATTGCGGTTTGTATGGTCATTGGAAATATCCGTAGGGCTCCTCGCGCTTTCTTGTAAGGTTCACTAAGGTTGAAGACGACGGTGCCACAGTTGCTAAGGTTGTATTATCTGTATGTCGTTTTGTTTCAGGTAATTTTGTCATTTACTATTCCCCTGTGGCATGACCCATGCACTTTTTCTTTTATTTGTTTTACACTCGTTGCTTTTAACGGGGCCCTTTTACTTTACGAACGTTATTTTAGCGAGTTAAAGATGCTAAAGTCTTCCATTCTTTGAACGCAGTCATGAAGTGACATTTTCATGCATATGGAATTGGGTCTATGATGATTTATCGGGAGAGTATTTGGGAAAACTGTAATATTTTTGGACCACAAGCTATCATATGCATTATGTCATCTTCATTTTAAATATTTGGACCACAAGCTATCATATGCAGATCAGCAGACATTGTTAATAAATATATTTTTTATGATTATTATCATTTTTTGGCACCACAATGACAATTATTATTATTATTTTGGAATGATATATTTTGGAACAAACTCATAATTTTAGTTTGTTATGAATTTGTTTATATGGATTAATTATGTCTATTTTATGTGCATTTAATGTTGCATATATCATGTTTGCTTATGGATTTAGTACTGATTAATTTTAAATGACTCCAAAATTAAGTATACTTGATTATTCACTTTCATTAGTTGAAGTGGTATAGTCACCGGAGTGACCTTCGTGGAAACTTTTTCATTGTGAATTATTAAGGTATTGGTGTGTTTTTTTGTTCGTATGAATAATATGTCAACTCAAAGGAAGACTATTGTTTTGGCTGAGATTTACATATGCATGTGGTAATGAGTGTGTGATGGTTATTAGGTGTCGTTATGAGTGCTAAATTGGCTCCAAGGAAGGCTTAATCACTACTTGGTTAGGGCTACATGTGAGCTGATTGTGTTTCTCTATGCAACAAATATTGATAATGCTTATTTTATTATTATCAACATTAATAAAATTTTGATGCTTACTGATAGCAACTTTATGTCTTTAAAAAATAAGGTGAGTATGGTCTTGGGATGTATGGATTTGAACTTGACATTGTAAGAGTCACATCTAACATCTCCTATAGATCAAACCTCTCTCGAGGATCGAAGGGTTTTTGAGAGGTGGGATTGCTCTAATCGCTTGAATCTTATAATTATGAAGAATGTTATTCTAAAGATGTTTTTGGATATCATGTTTGAGAAAACATTTGCCAAGAAATTCCTTGACACCCTTAAGAAGCGCTTAGCCAAAACAGATTAGGCGGAGACATGTGCAATTTAAGGAACTTGTATCCACGAGGTATAAGGGTAATAGGAGCATAAGGGAGTCCATACTTGAAATGTCTCATCTTGTGGGAAAACTAAAGACATTAAAAATATAATTGTTGAAAGACTTAGTCGTTCATTTAATGATGATATCTCTTCCTCTAAAATTCAGTCAATTTGATGTGATTTATAATTATCAAAAGGAATTAGGCATTGAATGAGCTTATCTCTCACTTGATGTAAGACGAGGATAGGATGGGACAACACAAGGTTGAAAGTGCTCATTTGTGATCAACCTTTTCATAATACAGTAAGAAGAGGAAAGGCTAAGGGATTGTGGCATCGACATCGCCAAAGAAACATAAGGATATATTCATCTGAGAGACATAAAGAAAAGAAATGCTTCTTTCGTAAAAACTGTTCTCATATGAAGGACTGTGCCAAATATCACGTTTGGCGAGTAAAAAAGATGTCTTTTACTCCTTGTTTGTACCGAAGGTAATAATGTGGTTTCAGTACCAAGATATACTTGGTGGTTAGATTATAGTGCAACGAATCACATAAGTATATTTATGCAAGTTTGCCTGAATTATCGAAGGCTTAGTAATGATAAGAAATACATATAAATGGAAGTTGGAAAACCAATGGAGTTTTAGGCATATAAACTTTTTGGTTGTTATTACGTACTAGTTTCTATTTAGACTTAAAGAACATATTTATTGTACATCTTCTAAGTAGAATTTGGTTTCAATTTATGTATTGGACAAAATTGATGTTTATTCATTTAGAAACATAAAATGTGATGCTTATTTTAAGTTTATGCTTGTTGGAACCAATAATTTATTTGATCATGATAACCTTTATTTACTTGATACAGTAAATTCATATAGTGGATCCCATAATGTTGGAACCAAAGGTTTTAAATGCAAATTATTGAATGAGAATTCTTATAATTATAGCATAAGAGTTTGAGACATGCTCTAAAAAGAGAATTGACAGGTTTGTGTCAAAAGGAAATCTTGAAACACTTGATAAATCAGCTTATGTTGTTTTTGTTAAGTGCATTAAGGGAAAAACTTCAAACAAGAAAAAAATAGGGGTTGAGAGAGTTAAGGATATCTTAACGTTGATACATACAAATATTTATGGGACATTTCCTACGATTTTATGAAATGGTGAACAATATTTTATTGACTGTAAACGTTAGCAAATTAAAGCGGGCCCAAATTATTTATTGATTTTCGCGCATATATTCATATTAAAAAAAATTATACTGAGTTTTTGACTGTGTTCGAGTGCTCTAGCACACCACCCTCGTGGGGCACGGACTTGGATATCACCCACGATGTCGGGTTCGGGTCCTGCGGGTGGAGTGCTACATTTATCACGTTTATAGATGATACTCTCAATATGGATGCCTATATTTAATTGATGAGAAGTTGCTAGCACTAGACACTTTCAAGTTGTTTAAGAACAAAGTTGAAAACCAACTTAGTGAAACTATTAAGGCCATAAGAACTTATTGTAGCGGTGAACATTATAAAAGGTACGGCAGATCAGGTGAATAATGTCTCGGTTCATTTGCAATGTACATACTGAATAGAAAACCTATAAAATCTTCAAACAAAATCCTTTACGAGCTATGAACGGGTAAGATATCTATCTTAAAGCATTTACACGTTTGGAGATGTCTAATTGAGGCAAGGACAAATAAACTAAATGAAAAGAGACTGGATGCAAGAGCTGCTAGTAGTTGTTTTGTAGGATACTCTAAAGACCACGAGGATTTAAATTCTATGATCCTAAAATAAAAACATTCTTTAAGATGAAAAATGCCCAATTCTTTGAGGATGTTAAGTTCGGGAGGAGGATAAAGTAATGAGTTTGTATTTGAAGAGAAGTCAGTCAATGATCCTCTTCTGTAGTTATTGTTGATCATGATCAAGTTTTAATTCCTAGCATGCTTCGACAGCATCCAATATAAATACATGATCAATAATGTTAAGCATCCTATATATCAAAATCATCTGATCGTTTCTCAATCCATTGTTCACAAGTAGCATGAGGATGAAACTCAACAAATTTAAATTCAAGTAGAACCAGTGCTTTTAAGAAAATCCATGATGGAAGTGAGAAGGGCAATTCCATATGGTTATGTTGTATTTCTTTAAGAACATGAGGAAAATGTTGACTTAGTGGGAGATTATCCACTCACCTTTTATGAAGCAATTAAAAGTTTCAACTCTCATAAGTGGACTAATGAACATGGGTGAGGAAATGCATTCCGTGAGAGACAACAACATTTAGGATTTTGTCCCATTGCCTAAATGTGTGAAACCTATTGGTTATAAATTGATTTTTAAGACCAAAAAGGACTCACAAGGCAATGTGGAGAGATATAAGGCTCATTTTGTCATCAAAGGATTAACTCAGAGGGAGGGCATTGGTTGTAAAGAAACTTTCTCTCTAGTTTTACGGAAAGACTCTTTTAAGACTATTATTGCACTTGTGGTGTATTTTGATCTTAAACTACATTAGATGGATCTAAAGACCATGGTTTTGAAACCCGAATCGGACCGATCGGTTCGACCGGTGACCGGTAGGCTATCCGGTTCTGGTGATCCCTAAAAATCAATCACCAATTGAACCAGTGCGAACCGATCAATTGACCGGTTAAACCGGGCCTGGTCGAACCAGTTGACCACTGGTTCAATGAATTTTTTATTTTTTATTTTGCTTTTTCTTTCTAAAACGCTGATGCGTTTTTTGATTCTTTCAAAAGTAAAACCCACATTTTCTCCAGAAATCTAACAGAAGTATAGAAATTTATATTATTTGGTATATTTTTCTATTTTTTAATATTACTAATATTATATATAATTAAATATAATTATTGCGTAATTATGACGTCACACCGATTCGACTGGTGGTCGAACCGGTCGAACCGATGATCATTAAGGCCTCCGGTTCGACGTCTGGTCTGGGTTTCAAAACCTTGCTAAAGACAATTTCTTAATGGAGATATTGAGGAAACAATCTATCTGAAACAACCATAGGGGTTAGCTTCCTAGGAATCTAACCAATTGGTTTGTAAACTTAAGAAATCCATTTGTGGGCACAACTAAGCTTCCCGTTAATGGTACCAAAATTTTGATAAGGATGTTCTCCCTTTCAGCTTTAAAGTGAACGTTTTTTAAGATTATGTGTACCATGAGTTTAGTGGGAGTAGATTCATTTTCTTAGTTCTATATGTGGATGATATTTTGCTTGCTAGTAGTGATGTGGAATTACTTCAAGAAACCAAGAGATCTCTTTTGGAGCAATTCAAAATGAAAGATATTAGTAAAGCATCCTTCATATTAGGGATCTAGATTTATTGTGATTATTCACATAAAATTTTAGGAATATTATAAAAAAGCTATATCGAAAAGATACTACATCGATTTGGCATGCAAAATTATAAACCTCATGATACCCCTGTGTTCAGAGGAGATATATTTAGCCTAAAGCAGTGTCCAAATAATGAAATAGTATCCAAGTTTATGTAAAATATCCTTTACATGTTAGCAGTAAGGGAGTTTGATATACGCACAGGTTTGTATTCGCTATGACCTCATTTATGTTGTTGGAAGGGTTGACAAAAACCAGAGCAATCTAGGAAGAGAACATTGGGTACAGGAAAACAATTTTTCAAATATTTATAGAAGACTAATGATGATATGCTCACATATAAGAGGTCGGACAAACTTGAGATCATTGAATTTTCTGATTCCAACTTTGGATGCCACAACAGTTGTAAATCGACATCTTGTTATATATTTTTATTAGTTGAAGGTGTGATTTCTTATAAGATGGTCAAACAAACACTCATTGCATATTCCATTATGTTGAATTTATTGCATATTATGAGGAATTCAATCATGCTATATGGCTATGCAATTTCATTACACGACAATACGAATAGTTAATAGTATTGAAAGGTCACTTAAGTTATACTGTGATAATAAAGTAGCAATCATGTATTCAAATAGCAATAGGAGCTCTTATATATCTAAACCTATAGACATTAAGTTTCTTGCTGTGAAAGAAAGAGTTCATTGTGGTTTTGTTAGTATTGAGTTTATAGGAACAAACTCTATAATTGTAGATCCCCTTACTAAGGCCAAGGCCTTTCATAAACATGTATCTTATATAGGTGTTGATACATTTGATGCTATTTAATTCAGTGCCAGTTCATATTGTGTTATTTATGCTTGATACTAAATTTGACATCATGAAATTAGTGGAATATTCAATTTTTTCCAATTTTATATGGTTTACTCTGAAATTCGATTTCATTTGGTTAAGATTGGACCAGTTCGAAATAAGTATGTACAGATCACATTGCATGTAATTTCTATGATGCACATCATCATTTGATCTATGTCGTTTAAATCAATGCATGAAATCATTATGGATTTAATTGCAAAAATGACAATGATCGCCCTTTGGTCCTTCTATTGTTGAAACTAATGGACCAGATCGATTTAGATGGCATATCTTCATTTTTATGCACATAAAGGATGGTTATAGAGATTTGTATACGATTGGTTGGTTTGTTGTGTGAGCTCGTGAATGTGCACTATAAGTGGACGATTGTTAGAATTTTAAACCATTCACCATGTGCGATATATAATTACAAAAGCATATGGACATGTAGATGTACACACATTGTAGAAAATAATCATATACATATCTCTATTATAAAGTTTAAAGACCTAATTAAACTAATCTAATTTTATTTGAGGGTTCACGTCATCTAGTATAAAAGTTTGGAGATTAATGTATAAACATGTTTAGAATTATTGAGATGTAATTAACAAGTTAATGATGGGCTAAATTAGTAATTACACCCATTAGATTTTTTAAATGGTTGTGATCCCTAATTGACGTATTAAAAGAAATTTTATTCAATTATACATTAGTTCTCATTTAGCGTTTGCGAATACGAATACATTCAATTAGAAAACTACGTTATTAGAAATACTCCTTTCGTTTTTGCTTATGGATTCAAAACACTTGCGCTATATTTCTTATTCTCAAATGATCTTCTAGAGGAGATTCATTTCCAAGTTTTTATCAAACATAACATAATACAATTTAAAATATTTATAGACATAATAGTGGTGTAAATTTAAAGAATTGTGGTCGGGTCGGTCTTGTAGGGCCTGGACTCAGTCGCAGCGACCCGTGGGCCGATCGGTCCACTCATCAAAGATGTCAAGACCAAACCCGTTCCATGATCTCCGAAGCCCATCAGCAGAAGAAAAACCTTCCATGCAGAGGTAAGAGTCTACGTGAAGACCTAACCCTAGCATCCATCTCATATATAAGGTATGATCTCATTGTGATGGAGGTACGTAATTAGAACCTAGCCTCTCTCTGTATTCAACAGCCTCACCTTCACCAAAAACACTAACTTGATCATCGGAGGGGCCAATCGGGACACAACCCCCGACGTGCCTTCTTTGTTTTGCAGGGATCATAGCGTCGAAGTTACAACGAAAAGCCGTCAACCCATGGACCCAAACGATAACGTACCGTTCAGCCAGAATCCGGCAGAACACGCCTCATACCACTGAGCTACGTAGCTCAGTGGTATGAG
>JANIPN010000001.1:42027473-42039270 GCA_027478595.1 Erythroxylum anguifugum
ATTGATCCAATTAATAAAATAGGGGCTAATTTGAATACTCAGGTATAACACAGGGGCCAATTTATGCTATTTGCCTACACTTTTACATGTATGTTTGGGAGATTACTGAAGTAATTCCTCCAATGGTTAGGGATGGCAGCAGTTCGAACTCAGGCGCAGGCTGATGTGTATTTAACGGGTCTCGGGTCATACTCCGTGATTAAATTAGAATTTGGGCCGAATTTGAATTAAAATATATATATTAAATTTAAAGAGTTGATTTAACTTAACAATTTAAATAATCTGTCTCTTAATTATAAAATAAAATTATTTTAAATAAAAATTAAATATTTGAGTTATAAAACAGCTTCGTAAAAAATAAAAATTGTTATCTCTTTATAAATTATAATCTACTTTAAAGTAAAAAAAAAAGAAAGTTTAAAGGTGGTTTCAAAACAAAAGATCAGAAACCCAAGCCAACCCGACCCGAAGTAATCAATTATCAACCCTTACCAGTTTACCAGATCGGTCCAACCAACTCAGTTCCGGGAAATATCTGCCCGCTCTAGCAGTCCCTTACTTTTCCCTTTTCTATAAATACCAAACTCAGAGTTCCCTATTAATTCTCTCTCTTTATCTTTCTCTTTCTTTCTACGCGTTTGTCTCCACCGTCCAGAGAAAGCGCGTACGATTCATTCGCCTGGGTACGAAAGGAGAGGCGACAAAGGAGGGAGCTACTGCTTTCTTTGGCGCTCAGCACGATTCTGCTCTCTCCAAACGACGCGCCTTCGGGTACGACCTTTCAAATCTGATTTCTCTCTTTTCTCGGCCCTCCCTTTTTCGAGGCCCGATTTTTCAGATTTGGACTCTTTCTCTCTCGCTCGCTCTTTGTTTCTGTTTCTTGTGTTTTGTTGGTGAGGAATTTGTCCAGAAAGTAGGAGAAAGTATAGGAAAATTGCTTCTGCATGCTCCATTTTGGTTTTTTGTATTGGATCTAGGTAAGTTTCATCTGTAATGGAATTAGTTATGATTTTAATTTCTTGATTTCTGAACTATCTGAAAATTTGTGGTTAACAATATTGATTCTCCGATTCTGGTTGGTTTCATGTCTCTGTAATTTTTTTAATTTGCCTTTGAATTTTCAACTGATGGGTTAAATTTGCCTGTTTCAGGATTGTGTTGATAGTTATAATATTACTATGGCTGCTGCTGCCGGTCCACGATATGCTCCAGAAGATCCTACTCTGCCCAAACCGTGGAGGGGCCTTGTTGATGGTAAAACCGGGTATCTTTATTTTTGGAACCCGGAGACTAATGTTACTCAGTATGAGAGGCCTACTTCCTCAGCTCCTCCATCCAAGCCTTCTTCGGTACCCGTAAGTTCTTCAATCCAAGTTCACCAAAGTTCTCGTTCTGATTATACCCCTGTTAAGGAAGATGAAAGGGGTGGCAGAGGAGGCAGTGGTGGATCCAGACTTGATTTAGGAACAGGAGGCAGTCAGGTAGATACTGGCTTGTTTCTCCTGAACTGTGGTTTGACCTTGAGCTGTGTGTATTCTGTTAATTCTGATCATATGTCGTTGAATTTAAAGTTGGAGCAGTAATCTTATAACTAAATATAAGACACTACTCACATTCTGAGTGTAGTGGCTTGAATTATTTTTTCTCGATGATTAAATTGCACATTGCATTCCTGATATTTACTTTTTTTTTTCCCTTGACAGTAAAATTGGACTTAGCATTCCTGATATTTACTTTTTTTTTTCCTTGATAGATCTAGAAATATTCTCGCAAATCAAAAGAAGAACATATAAGTTTATAGGCCTGAAAAATTGGAAACAATACTATTGCTTAAAGTTATCTTATTTGCAATTAGCAAAGTGGTAGAATAGTACTTGAATTATTCTTGGGCATCATCCAACAGCCTTAAATGGTTTGTTGACATGATACTAGAGCCTTTGCCATAAGAGATCTTTAGTTCAAACTTTGCCCTCGTTTATAATTAATTTGTGATTTCTTGTGATTGGTAATACTTCATGTGTGGTGTGCTATCTTAGTGTTTGAATCATTTTCTTGGTTCATCCGAACAGTTTAACTTTTGCAGTTGGACTGTTGACAGAAAAAAAAACTATATATCCATCTTGTGCTTATTTTGCCCTTGATTTTGTATCAGAGTGCAAAAGGAGGGACATCTGAACCCCACAATTTAGTCAATGGAACTGCCACTGGGCCTGGGGGTTCATATACAAGAGGACATGGATCATCAACTGGAGAAAGTAATTTATCTGCAGAGGGTTATCGCTGTCGGCATGAGATAACTGTTACTGTGAGTACATTGAATTTCGCAGATTATTTTTGAGGCCATTATTCTATGTGCATTTACTACTAATAATTAATGATCATATCTTTTATGGGTGTAACTAGTAGAGGGTTTGATTGATGTTCATTATTATGCTGAAGTTTCCCTTGGCAACAATTTTTAGGGAGATGAAGTTCCTTTGCCTCTTACATCTTTTGAAGCTACTGGATTTCCTGCAGAGATTCTGAGAGAGGTAGATCTTGTACTTATATCTTTGTCTCCATGCAATACTTGTTGACTGGGAGTTTTAGTAAGTTAGCAGACTAGTGTTTCCAATACAAAGTTCTGTTGTTGCTAGAGGTCCAATATGTAGTTTCATAGTCGTTAATACTTTTGTCATCTGTACTTTTTGTCGCAGGTGCGATATTTGCTCCTGGGAGGAGCTAATGTCGTACGCTGTGCTGCCCTCTCTTTGGGGGCTATGCATATTTTTTGGAGCGCCCTTATATGGTGGACTATTTTTTGGGATGGACTATCTGAGTCATCTAAGTTCGTGGCTGGGACTGCTGGTGGTGATAATTTATTCTGCCATTCGGTCCAAGCGGAAGAAGAGGCCTCCTCCTGCTCCAACTTGCATCAGCAAGCATTTGCCGACTGCATATGGGGGATGATGCTTCTTCTGCCATTAGCCACGCCTCTTTTAGTCCAAAAGAAAATCAACCTCAATTATTGAAGCCAGTACTTCAGCTTATGGGGATTGCTGGATTTTTTGCTTTTTCCAGGTACACAATGCAGGATTCTCTTCCCCGACCCCTATTCAGGCACAATCATGGCCAATTGCCTTGCAGAGTAGAGATATAGTGGCTATTGCTAAGACGGGCTCGGGTAAAACCTTAGGTTACTTGATACCAGGCTTCATGCATCTCAAAAAATGCAGAAATGATCCTCGACTGGGTCCAACTGTGTTGGTATTGTCACCAACAAGGGAGTTGGCAACTCAGATACAAGATGAAGCTGTGAAGTTTGGCAAGTCATCAAGAATTTCTTGCACGGTATTTAAAATCACATCCTAATACACTTGCCCCCATATTCAATTTCTCAAATTGTTTTGATGCTAATGTTAAGATACCTGTCCATGCATAAAAACGTGTTTAAACTGTGAGTAGTGCCTTTGTGGTCTTTCAGTTGTGCTTGCGAATTTTGGATTACTGCCTGCTTTCTGTGTTATGGATGTGTAATTGTTTAGTTTGCTTAAGAAAATATATGCCCTTAATCCTTTAACTTCCAAATTTGGAACACCCTGCAGTTCTTGTTGGCCACAATTTATTAGTGTAATGAAGCTTGTATCTGATTGCTAGCTTTATATGATGTATTTGACTCATCTTCTCCTACTTACAATTGCATCTTTTGTATGTAATAGTTCTTGCCACAATCATAGCTTGTATTCTGATTGCTAGCTTTATGTGATGTAATGGTGCTTACCCACACTTTGTGTCGATAATAACTTTTTAAAAAAAGTACTTTATAATTATAAAGAAAATATTTGATCTCTATTACTTAAAATGTGATAAAAAAACATTAAGTATAAAAGAAACTTATCCAGAAAAGTAGAATATTTAAGCATTATAGAAATGAAAGAATTCTTTGTGTAAAAAGGGGGAAAAAAAGAAAATCTTACCAAAAATGTTTTGCAAAGGATATCCATCAATACTGGAAGCCTCCTCAAAGACAGAATATGAGAGAAGATACTTAATTGGACTTATATAATTAGTATGTGTTGAAAGCATGTGCAAATTGTTTTCATTATCTAGGATATCTATTATTTATAGTACTTAATATTTTATTTCATAAGTTAATGGAATGAAAATATAACAAATCAAATATTACATTTCTAGACAAAAAACTTATCTTTGTATCTAGTTTAATGTATGTAATGTACAGATAAATATAGATATTGCTGATGTCCCCTAATTACCCTTTTGAAGTGTTTATATGGAGGAGCGCCAAAGGGTCCCCAATTGAAAGAACTTGACAGAGGAACGGATATTGTGGTTGCCACTCCAGGTCGGTTGAATGACATTCTTGAGATGAGGAGAGTTAGCCTTAACCAAGTCTCTTACCTTGTATTGGATGAGGCTGATCGCATGTTGGACATGGGGTTTGAGCCCCAAATTCGAAAGATCGTGAAAGAGGTGCCCGCTCGTAGACAGACCCTAATGTTCACAGCTACTTGGCCAAAGGAAGTTCGAAAAATTGCTGCTGATCTACTGGTTAATCCTGTTCAGGTTAACATCGGCAATGTTGATGAGCTTGTGGCAAACAAGTCAATCACACAGGTCTGAGCTGTATACTTCTATTATAAATTTAGGCAAAATGAATTAGAAGTATTTATTTACTTAGTTGAATTATCTTCTTATATTGTCTCAGCTGTAGTATGGATACAGCCATAATCTTCTAACTGATTTTCTTTTGTCTTGTCATGTTGTAGTATGTTGAAGTGTTGGCATCTTTAGAGAAGCATAGGCGATTGGAGCAAATATTGCGATCCCAAGTACATGGATCAAAGATTATCATATTTTGTTCAACGAAGAAGATGTGCGACCAACTTGCTCGCAATCTTACCCGAAACTTTGGAGCTGCTGCTATTCATGGAGACAAGTCTCAGAGTGAGAGGGATTTTGTTCTAAGTCAGTTTCGCACTGGGAAGTGTCCAGTGCTTGTAGCCACTGATGTTGCAGCTCGAGGGTTAGACATTAAAGACATCAGGTTGGTTATTCTTTTCCTCTCTCTCTCTCTCTCCATCTCTTAATTCTTTAACTTCCGCACAAACTGGAGCTATTAAATGCCAAAAAAATAGTTAATGTAATTACATTTTCCTTAGCGTCAAGATTTAGAGTAAATCTCTATCCTTATTGGGAAGATTGGCCTAAATGCTTTTTCCTTACAAACAGAGCTACCGATACTGCCCCCTCTAAGATCAAACAATTCCATCGAATTGAGTATGATTATATGGGTGATAGCATCTACTAAAAGAATTGGAAATCTAGAATAATTTTTGTCGGGGAGTCAAATCTTCTAACAATTTTGGATATTTCTTTTCCATGAATCTGTTGACAAGAAGTCCCATCTTATTTTCAGAGTGCACAACTACTTTAACTGACTGAAAAGCTGTTGTCTTCAAGAAACTGGAAACTTGGGTTCAACAAGTGCTGAGGGAGCACAAGCTTCAATTTACTAATATAGGGATTTTGTGCTTTTGTCTTAATACTTGTTCACGAGATTATGATCTCTTCTTAGCTACTTTTGTTTCTTGATTCTCTCAGGTCGAGTTATCAGTGTTTTGTCCATATCAAATAGTTTCATACTAATGATGTGGATTTAACAAATTAAATGCTCCATTGTATGGCTTTGGCTTGAGCAATCTTCAAGTTGCTCTTTCCACATGTTTTATTAATAGTGTATAGCTTTTGATGTGTGAAAAAAAAAAGTGATGGATTTAACTGGGAGATGATTTTGTTTCAGGGTGGTTATAAATTATGATTTCCCCACAGGAGTGGAGGATTATGTTCATAGGATTGGGAGGACTGGTAGAGCTGGTGCCACTGGACTGGCGTACACATTCTTTGGTGAGCAGGATGCCAAGTATGCTTCAGATCTGATTAAAGTTCTGGAAGGGGCAAGCCAACAAGTTCCTCCAGAGATTCGTGATATGGCTTTACGTGGTGGTGGTGGCACAAGCAGGTTTAGACGTTGGGGCCCTGCTTCTGGTGGTCGTGATGGAGGTCGGGGACGTGGTGGATGTAGTGATTTTGGTTATGGTGGAAGAGATGGAGGAAGGGGTATGACAAGCTCTTCTTCCATCAGGGGAGAAAGAGCTGCAGGTGGAGGCCGTGGTTTTGATCATGATTCTAGAGATAGGTACATGTCTTAAATTAGTGATTCATGCATTATGGATTATCTTGATCTGATAGATATTAATTAGGAAATTGAATGGCAATTAATATGCATTTCTCTGGTACTTTTTCATTGGGCTATGTTCTGAATATTGGTGATTGCCACTTAGTGTGTAGCTGTAACGTTGTGGAATCCAACGTGCAGATTATATCGATTCTTGTATTCTGTTAAAGCTGGATTTCGTTAACTAGATTTCATGCACATTCCTATTTGTTCTCTTTCAGAGATTGATATGAATACAGCATCAATTTCCTGATTTTACCACTGGTTTTAGTGTTGAGACTGATGATGGATAACGAATTTTGCTTTCTATGGCCAGATATGACCGTGGTATTAATGGTGGATATGGTAGAGGTCGCAGTAGAAGTCCTGACAAGGGGCACAGTTGGGGTGAGCGTAATGGAAGTTGGAACCATGAGCGTAGTCGAAGTCGAAGCCCTGAAAGATACAATGTGGATCCACATGCACGGGAGCAGTCTCCAGTGCGCAGTTTTCACCAGGCAATGATGGAAAGAGGTAGAGCATCCTCACCGCAACATCGCGGGGGCAGCAGCTTTCAGGACAGGGCTCCAACTACACATGGGCGATCCCCAGTGCGCAGTTTTCATCAGTCAATGATGGAAAGAAGTCGGGTATCTCCACCATCTCATATCAATCGTGAGCGATCACGTTCTCCTCGTGCTGGTGGCGGCAGCAAGACAGCAATGGAACGTGGTCAGTCATCCCACAATAACACCCAACAAGGGTGGAGAAGATCACCTGGTCCTGGTGGTGGTCTCGGTAACCGAGGATCTAAAGAAAAACCTCCACATCTCTCGGAAGAAGTGGAGGAGGGCATGATTCCGGCAGACGAAGTTCTGGTTAATGGGATGTATCAAAGCTAAATGTTAAAACTGGTACGTCTTTTGGGGTTTTTGTTACGTTGTAGGTGGAGTAAGACCAAATTTAGGAGGGATTGACAGGATATTTTTGTAGGCGGCCCCATGACTAGAACTCGCACATCCTCTTTCATTCATTTTGTTTCCTTCTTTTGGTGAAAGTGGAAGAAGGAGAAGGTTATTGTTATGCATCACATGGATGATTTTAAGTGTACAAGCGTACGTACTAAGCATATGTGTATACTACTTTTTACGAGTAGTTTGTATGTTTTTATGTCGAATTTGGAACATTTAGTATTAACAACTTAAATTGCGTGACAATTCAAATTCTATTTTAGATTATTTTCTACTTAACTATTATTTGAATATTTAAAAGTCCAGTGATAACTACACGTAATTAGTCATATAGTATTAAAAATTAAGACCAATAAATAAATAAAACAAACTATTGGATAAAATTAGATGCTAAAACAAAGGGAAAATGCAAAACTATGATTAAAAAATTAAAATGGTGTGAACAATTTAATTGTGAAAATTTTGAACCGTTTGTTTCGATTTTAACTTTTACGTTTGATTTATTTAATAACTTTTTTTAAAAAATTTTATTAATTTATTAATTAATCGGTCAATTTTAATAAATTAATTTATTTTTATAAATTAAAATAAATAAATTTTATTTAACGAATTCTTTTTTCAATTAAACATAAATTTTCTTTGAATCTTATTTCAAATTCTTTAATTTTATTTAATATGTAATCAATTTTTCGACGGTCTAATATCTGTTGGAACCTTTTTAAACAAGATGTTTGGTTGATTGAAATTAACATTTCATTCTTAATCTATTCTTGATAATAGATTATTCTCTTATTTAGTTGAAGAAAATATACAGAGTATACAATCCAAGAGTTTAAATATTCCTTAAGCTTGGAAAAAAAAAAGTAAACTGATTACCCTCCTCTCTTTATCCACTTCCAATTTTATTCAAGTGGTTGAGAATAAGATTGAGGATATGTTAATTAGATAAAATTATCCTTAAGAAGTCCACATAGTGATTTAACTATAAAAAATAATAATAAATAAGAAGAAGAGAAAAACAATTAATAATAATGATGATGATGATGACGAGAATAATAATAATTAGAAGAGGAATAATAATAATAATAATAGTAGTAATAATGTAGTTAGTGAGGACTAATAGATATTTTAATATTCTTATTAGTTATTTCTTTGTCATTTTAAATTTATCTTTTCAGATCATTGACGTTACATAATTATTATAAATTCTTATAAATAAATTAAACTAAATAATACTTATTCTATTCCTAAAGAATGACAATTTCATTCCTTATCTATTCCCGCAGGTGAAACAAATACTTTGAAACCTATTGTCTTATGAATCTAAAGAAAAGGCAAAGTTAAATTGCTTATAAATAATAAATAATTCATCCCATTAGGGTTTTATAAATAATTATGAGTTACATTAAGATGGTTTTAGTTTTTCAGTTTTCTTCATTATAAAAATAACAGGGGTAAACAAAATCCTCTAAAATCTAACATTTATATCAAAATTAAAATCAAAATAAAAAATTTAAAGTGTATAGAAAGAATATTATCGTTTTAAAATTAGCTATTAATTGAGGATATCTAGTGTAACATACGAATGAAAAATGGATGGAAGAGTCTTTATAATTTAATTACCAATGTAGTAAAAGCTCTTAAAAATTTGTAACGTATTCTATTAGTTGGCATTAATAAACATTACTAAAAGTTGTTAATTCTAATGAGGTATTGGTGTTAATTACAATAGTTGGCAGATATAAATGGTACATTAACAATGACTAATTTATAGTGATTTACTAATTACAATAAGCAAGTGTTGTCAATTGTTAAATTTTGGTTAGAGATTAAGTCAATGTTCTAAAAATCAGACCGGAAATTAAACCGGTATAAAAAAAAGAGTTTGGTAAATAAAGATTAACTGATTTATTTTAACTTATAAGAGTTTATTAATTAATAACAATTAGCTTATTAATTAATAAATTTATCGGTTTTTAACAATAAAATTTATTAAAGTAAATCAAACTGAAAATTTGAAAGTCGAACTAGAAAGTTGGATGACAAATTAAAAGTTTGTATGATCTCAATTAACTATATTTCTCATTTTTGTTCAAACATTATTTGAATTCAAAATTTTCGTATTTTTAATGTAATTAATTATTTTATGATCAAATTAAAGTTCATAAAGAAAATAAATGACTTCCTTTATTTTTATTGAAAATTTTATCAAATTTATTAATTGAGAACAACCTTTCCATCAGTTAAGAGTAATACATACTACTAAGTCTCTTAAGACCTCACTTATTAATGAAACTTACAATAAGTTGTTGAAATTTTTATCAAATTTATTACTTTTTATTAAATATTTGGACATATTAATCTTATATATATATATATCAGATTCTACTATTAATTTTTTATATTTATTTTTAAGAAATTTATTGTAATTTTTTAATATGCCAAATAAAATAAAAATTAACTATTATACATTTCACATAAAATATTTAATCTAAATGTAATACATAAAAATGTGATTTGATTTGAATGTAAATGTTAATATTAAAGATGGTAAATTAGTTTGAATTTGATTTTAAACTCAAATTTAGGTATTTAGACCTAATTGAATTTGGATTAAAGAAAGTTTTAGCTTCTATTATAAAAAATTAATAATAAAACTCAAAACTTATACCTATTTTCATAGATGAAATTACATGCACTATGAAAGTATGAAGTGCTTTCAAGTCCATTAGAGAGCAAATGAAAGCACTCACCAAACTCAAGTGGCCCCATCATGACCAATCACTACATTCTTCTTGATCTTGATAACCATTTCATATGATTGTCTTATAACACATCAGAGGGCTCAAAATTAATCAAGTCAAAAGTTTCCAACCACCAAGATCGGGCGTCTGTTCTCCACTCTCTTGCTCGGGCGTCTGTTCTCTATAGTCACTTTCAGATGTGAATTGATGTACCTCACTGTATCTTTGACCATTATTCATTGAGATAATCGTATTTTTCTCTCGTTTCAAAAAAAAAAAAAAGGCTAAGGAAAGGACCACACATAAGTGCCACGTGTCCATCAACTTGGAAGGAAATTGTATTTGTAACACAAGGACCTTGTAACAGCCCAGTGATTAAAATGTTCCCTCTTTTTCCTCTTTTGCCATTAGCACTACTGAGAAATGGAAGCTCAGGAGTCATTAACAACAAGCAATAGTAGCCGTTGATGAGTAATCTCATCAAGGGCTGAAATTTTGCCAATTGTCAATTACCATTTTACTAATTAACAAAGCTCATGGTGTTTAAACTCCCATTATTGAAATATTAGACCTTACCCTTTCTTTGTTGTTCTCTTCCTCTCTTGTCTCAAATTTTTAACTCCTTTCTCTTCATGGAGCTTGATCTCAATTTCAGGGATGAATTCCCTGACCTTTCAAGGCTTCTCTTAGAATATCCATTGAAACAAGAGCTCACAAATGGTCTCTCCTTTGAAGCTCCATCTTCAAAACCATTCCACAGCTTTCACCAACTTGGTCTCCTTGCCAATATTGATTATGGCTCATCATCATCGTCGTCATCATCTTCCAATCCTCGTCATCCTGATCATTTTACTACCATTGAAGACTCCTCAAAGAATCCCTTTTCTGGGATTTCAGAAACATGCACTAATCCTCCTCAAGTTCGTGCTGTCGAGTTCTCTGGTGACCTCAGTGTCTATCTTTCCATTGGTTTTTCTCCAGATGTTGTAGACAAGTTCTTGCAGGACTTCCAGAGCAAACCCTTCTTCAATTCTCCACACAACTGTGAGGATAGATTCTTTCACGAAACGAAGACTTCTCAGCCTCTAAAGTTCGAGGATTTCGTGTCCATTAGTGCTAAGATACCAGCAGATGATTCCTCATGTCTAACCACAGAGAATTGGCATAACAAGCCAGTTGGTGCCAAGAAAGACAAGAATTTGCAGGTGAAAAAAGATTCAAGAGCTTATAAGAAGATCAATCTAATCAAAGGGCAATGGACTCCTGAAGAAGACAGGTGAAGAGCAAACCTCAATATTAACTCTCAGCATGAAATTTAAAACCTTGACTGTTAATCTTTATTTCTCTATCTGTTCTTAGACTGTTGGTGCAGTTGGTGGAACACCATGGAGTGAAGAAATGGTCTCAAATTGCTAGGATGCTGGATGGTAGAGTAGGGAAGCAGTGTAGAGAGAGATGGCACAACCATTTGAGACCAGATATAAGGGTTTCTCATCCTTCTTCCTCCATTACTTTCCCTTTTGCTTTTCTCGATCTTTGCTAGAAGACGATAGATCACATTAACTGTTTTTATCACATGATTTGAGCATCTAACACCAATACATCCCTAATTTCTTCATTTACAAATTTTATGTTTATATCAAAATCAGGAGACTAGAGAAATTTATGAATAAATCTTTTTACGTTTTATTTAATTTTTTAATTAATAAACAAAATTTGCTCATTTAAAGAATAATTAAGAAATAAAATTTCTTCGCTATTTATTTGTATTCTTTTTTAAATTTATATATGTTTTTATATTTAATAAATTAAATAAGTATTTTATATTAATTATTCAAAAATGACATGACATTTTACTAAATGCTAAT
>JANIPN010000001.1:42284290-42298097 GCA_027478595.1 Erythroxylum anguifugum
ATTGTCCGAATCACTCCAAAGTTCATTAGACCAATGTACCCGAAAAATGTCATGACTGCATGCCAATTTCGTAATTTATGCTCATGTCTTCTAACCCCTAATTTGAGGCGTTACATAGCCTGACCTAAACTTTTTTAAAAATAAAATGTCAAAACGATGTCAATTTGTTATTATTTGTCGAGCCACAAGCTAAGCTCAAATTGCCAGAAAATAAGGCCCAAGATATAGTCAACCTGGACTAATCTATGACCTCGGGTCGGTCAGGGGCAAGATGGGATGAGCTTAAGCCTTATCTAACCTGTTGACTTTGGGCGGGGCAGGATCGAGCTAGGCGGGCTCGAGCCCGCATCCCTAAGTATACTTGCACAAACAATTTTTAGTCACGTACAAGCGATATCTTTATAAGTCGGGCTAAACTCGGGTCCTATCTAACCTGGTAACTTGGGAGCAGGCTTGAGCCTATTGTCATCTCTAGTTGTACTTGCACAACAATTTTTAGTCACGTACAAGCGATCTTTCTCCCGCACTTTATTCCTATCCTCAATACCCAAAAGAATATTATAATTTCATTTCCTATTTTGTTTATAACAATTAAAGTCCACCTCCATAGATTTTTTATATATTCTCTGTCTCTCTGATATCTAAGTTTAGGAGATGAATACGTCGCAGTTTATGGACAAACAGGTAATGGATTTAACTGCCTCCTCTTCTTCTTCTTCACCAAATCACATCACCAAAGACTTTCTCGATCTAATGAAAATGGATCACCCCCAAAACGACGACCATGACGCCCGTTTCGAGTCCGATAATGCCATCAAGAAGGACGAGATCCTCCCCAGCTACGATTTCCACCCGATTCGCCCCCTCGTCGGCGCCCTCACTCTCGATTCCTCCTTCGCCAGTGTCGGTGGATCATCTCCCCCGGCCTCTGCCTCCGCCGCTAGAGGGTGGGGCTCAGATTCTAAATCTGGTTCGGCTGCCGCTAACAACGTCTCTTCTATGCGGGTGAGCGTATAAACTCTAGACGAACTTGATTAACTATTTGATTGTTGTTCTTTTCTTTTTCGTGGGGGGGAAGGGGAGGGTTTGTGTGGTTCATTTGATTGACTGTAACATTTGGAGCTGTGGTTGATGTTAAATTTCCCCAAGTCTGGTTGCTGCTGTAAGATGTTTTAAGGGATTAGGATTTTAATCCAATTCCATGGTGAGAATTTGTTGTTGAGTTTGTTTTCCTGCTTATGGCTGGACCGAGAAGGATACTGTTGAACTGCAAGTTTGTTCATTTGACTGTGCACGATAGGATAAAATTCGATATGGTTAGGGTTTTTGCTAACAACTATTTGGCTTGGTTTTGGGTGCAATTCTAAAAATGGGAGTTCGCTTCTGTTTGTAGTTGTTTATTGAACATAGAAGGCCTACTTTTAGGATCAAACACATAACAGTGGGAATGGGCAATTGAAACTAATGGTGATAATGATTTTTAGTTAAGAGAGGTTTCATCGATAATTTGGAATGTCTTTCCTTGTTCTGTATTGCTTCCCAGAAAGTCTGAGACCCAATCTTAGTGAGTAGAGTGGGTAAGCGTAGAGTTTCAGTAGTTCTTTCAATGTGATACTGATTTTTAGTTAAGAATCTTGGCTTCATTGATAATTTGGGTGTCTTTCCTTGTTCTGTATTATTTTCCATAAAATCTTTGACCCAGTCGTAGCGCATGGAGGGAGTAGGCATAGAGTTTGAGCAGTTCTTTGAATGTCAAGGAAGACATTTATCAAGTCGATAACTATAGGAACACATCTAGGTGGTCTTGGTTGTCCTTTTTCCTGCTTGATCTGATGTTGGGCTTAAAATCCAGCCTGGAAAAACTGTCATGCTAATTCTCTCCATTCATGTTAACAAGTATATTGTCTCATGCTTGTGCTATTCTTCTTCTTCTTCATCTTTTCATTTGCCTTCCTGATATGATCTTAATTGCGTATGTGAAACTTCCAAGTTTTATTTCAATGCAATTGCTGTCTGTATATTATTATATCTTCTTTGAGAATAATTAAGATACTGCTATTATTGTGCAGAGTTATGCTTCTCTAGACTCTCTTGAACCAGCCAAAGTGATTCTAGAGAAGGATCAGAATGCTATTGATGCAACTATTCTCTCTGAGGTTGATAGAACAATGAAGAAACATGTTGACAACTTGTTGCATGCTTTGGAAGGTGTTAATGGACGGTTAACACAGTTGGAGAGCAGAACCCATCACCTTGAGAATTCTATGGATGATTTGAAAGTATCTGTTGGCAACAATCATGGAAGTGCTGATGGGAAGATGAGGCAACTAGAGAATATTCTGAGAGAGGTACCTTCCTTATCCCTCCAGTTGTTTTTGCTTGACCTTTTTCTGGTTTTTGTATCCACAACCTTATCCTTTGGTCAAAATAGGTGCTGAGAGGATGTCGTACTTCATCATGCTTAGGGCATGAGTGTCACACAGAACTTAGTTAACACCTTTGGGAACCCTACTTGATGGCTTTTTTTTTTTTGGTTGAAAGCAACTTATCATTTCCTTCCTCAACCTGTCTTCTTAGTATTAGAAGTAAAACTTGTATTTACTATTGAATAATAATAATTTTTGAAATGAAAGGTAGAAAGCAAAAACTAGTTACATCCTTTTGTAAATATAGGATCTAGTGCAGTGAACTTGGTATAAAATTGTCATTGACAAGCTAAGGCTAAAATTTTTAAAAAGCAAGGTTTCATCAATTTCTTCTTCTCATTGTTTGTCTCAAATCAGAGACTAATTTTCATTTCTCAAGTTGTTAGCAGCTTTTTTACATCTATTTGTTGGTGATCTGCTTTCTTTTTATGTGTCACCAATCAGGTGCAATCAGTGGTGCAACTTTTAAAGGATAAGCAAGATACAGTGGAAGTTCAACTGGAGCTTGCAAAACTGCAAGCTTCAAAGCCAGACCAGCAGCAATCAGAACCCCAAAACACCGGACAGAATGTATCTGTGCAGCAAGGGGCATCTGCTCCTCCACAATCTCATCAACAGCTTCCTCTTCCTGGCAATTTTCCACAGTCAGTTCCACCTCTTCCCGTTCCCGTTCCTGTTCCTCCACCTGCTGTCCCTCCTCCATCTCTTCCTCAACAGAATTTGGCTCCACCAGCTGCAATTCCAAATCAATTCCCTCAGAACCAGATTGCTTCCATTCCTCAGCGGGAGCCTTACTATGGTCCTACTCAAACTCAAGAACCCCCACCACCACAATACCAAGCACCTCCACCTCAGCAGGCTCCGCCCCCTCCCCCAATGATACCACATCAACCATATCAACCTCCCTCTCAACCTCAGTATTCTCAGCCAATCCAAGCTTCTCAACTTAAACCTTCATTAGGCCAGCATCCTGAAGAGGTGTCATACGCTCCCTCTCATAACTACCCACCAGGTATACAGCCATCCTCTCAACCACCAGGTGGGGCCCCTATTGCACCACAGTATTACGGAGCTCCTTCTCCCATGTATGAAACACAAAGCAGTAGATCTGGTGCAGGGTTTCCTCCCTTATTTGGCCAACCAACTGGACCTACTGAACCCTATGCTTACGGTGGATCACCTTCTCAATATGGTGGCAACCCAGCAATGAAACAGCAACAACTTTCTTCTCCAGCTATGCCTCCAAGTGGTGGAAGTGGATACCCACAGCTTCCCGCAGGTCGGGTATTACCACATGCACTGCCAACTGCTTCAAGTGTTAGTGGTGGGTCTGGTTCTTCTGGAAATGGAAACAGGGTTCCAATTGATGATGTAGTGGACAGAGTTTCTAGTATGGGATTCCCAAGAGAACATGTCCGAGCAACTGTTAGAAAGCTGACAGAAAACGGTCAGTCGGTTGACTTGAATATAGTGCTGGATAAGCTGATGAATGATGGGGATATCCAGCCCCCGAGAGGAGGCTGGTTTGGTCGGTAATTTGTCTCGATTCATGCCGATGTATAGAATTATCACTTTTCACCTGGACTTGTTTTGCGTAGAGAGACTATTTGCTTGGAGAGCATGGACTATATCTTTTCCCTGCCGGTATTATACCTCTGCAGCTTACCCTTCGTTTTCCTATACTCATTCATGCTTGTTTCTTGGTTGGATCTTGCTTTATGAGTGTCAGTCAGTCTCATTTGTGTGTACATACAATAACTCAGAAGTGGCATATCATTGTTGTTTTCCTAGACTGTATAATTCTTTATCCGATATAGTTTCCAGGGTTTCTCTATTGAATAAAGACAGGATTTTGAGTTGGCAGGTTAAAGTGAAGCTAGAAATTGGCTGTAAGAAATTGAAAGCATGCTCTGGATTACACACTTAGGTATATGAGATTCCAATGTTGTCCTCTTGTCCGTATGTATGACGTCATTCTTATTTAATTGGGGACGAATGAAGGGTGCTTTTCAATCATTTTTTGCCAGATAGTGTGCGATTGAAGTAGGTTGTTGATAAGCCTATTAAAATAAAGTTAATAGATTATATCACATTTAATAGAACTTATATTCTAAATTAAATATGAATATTTAAAATCCAAATAAATTCAAAATTTTGTTTAAACTTAAAAATATTTTTTTAATTCAATAACCCTAAAAAAAATTAAGGACCGTTTAATTCTACTTCTATTGTGATTTTCAGTTTTTCTTTTAAATAAAAATAATATTTTATTTTATTGTTAATTTCAATGTAATTATGTTTTTATCATGAATAATAATTACATATTAAATAGAACTTAAATTATTTTTAATTAAATAAATTTATTTTTATCTTCTTATATAACATTTATTAACAAATTATTAATAAGATTATTTTATTTTATTAAAATAAATAATTTTAAAATTAACTTTTATTTACAAATTAATATTTATTTTAAATATATTTTAATTATTAAATCACATTTATTTGAGATTTATATATTTTGAAGATTTTAAATTGAATTATATTGATTAATATTATTTAATTTATTTAAGTTAAATAAAATTTAGATAACATTATTAGGTAAAATTAAATATTCGCAATTCTTGTTAAAATTAATATATTAATATATTAAATAATATATTTAGTTAATAATAAATCAGATTATAAAAATCAAAAAAAGAAAAATAACTTTTGAAAATCAAGAAATCAAAATAAAAAAGAGAAAACAAAAATTCAAACAAAATATTGAAAAGTGAAATAAATCTGAACTAAAAATTAAACAAACAAAATTTTTATTAGATTTAAAATTAAAAAATAAAAATAAAAATAAAAATAAAAATAAAAATAAACTATTCTTATCACATGATTAGGGACGTCTCTCTAATTTTGTTCATAATCATACACTTGAATATTTAATATTTATTATGACAAAAGTAAATATTAATTTTCCTGTATTTCTTCGGCCTTAGCTGATAATGTGCTTCTTAATGAAGTTTCTTTTATTTTTTCAGAAATAAAAGTAGTCCAAACCTATTGTCCTTAAACCTACAATTTGAAGAAATGTAAGGGGCTAAAAACGCAATTCCACATTTTCGTTTTGGTCTTCACATTTATTTATTTATACATATATATAAACGTGTGTGTGTGTAATCTTCTAAGGTACCAAAATCCTCCCTGTGCTTTGTTTCCTTCCAAGTTTCAACAGCTTCAAGCTCCCTCTCTCTCCCCTTCTCCTTCTTCATGTATTTTCAGCCCTCGATTACCAGTTTATTACGATCCTAACTCACACTCCCAAACCCCCATCCTCTCTATCTCTTTATTTCTCTCCTCCTCCTTCTCCTTCTTATATTTTCAGCCCTCGATTACCAATTTATTACGATCCTGCCCCCCCGCCTCCACCTCTCCTAATACCCTTCCTTGGTTGCGGCGGTATAACCTTCTCCTCTTTTTTATCGGATGAAACCTTGAGTCACTGCTCCTCGCGATTTCTTCTAGAAGGTTCTTTAATTTTCTTTTCGTTTTTCGTTTATTTGTCTTAATCTCTGAATACGGCTTCGAATTGAAGTTTGTTGTTTTCTTTTTATTTTTTCGTGATTTTAGTTCGTTTCATATCGATTGGGTTTGTAGACTTTTATTTTCTATAGAACAATAATCCTTGTATCGGTATATAGATAATGAATGCACGTATTCAGCAATTGTTCTCAAAGCTTGCTTGTCTTCACGTTTCTTCCTTTTTCGGTTAGGGTTTTGTTTCCAGAGCTTGTGTTTGTCTAATTCTGTTCTTTTTTTTTCCCTTGGAATCCTGTGTTATATTCAGCTTAATCGTTCAGGTACTTTCCAGTACGGTTTCCATTTGAAAATTTTTCTCCGTATAAAGCATGTTGAGTGGATTGTGGTTGTGGTGTAATTTTTTTCTGTCATTTCAAGAACTGGAATCCCACTTTTGAGTTGAAACTTTGATGTAGCTAAACTAGGGTATATACATATGTGTGTTTGTATATGAGAATCAACTTGAGTTGAGATGGGTATAACTGTCACACCATAAGACCTGTGACGTTTTATCTCATGATATGCATCGTAATGGTGGTCAACAACTGAATTTATTATGCTGAGACTGTATCATGTAAAGGAAATCATAACCCACGTGTCTAGATAATAGATCCCGTAAAGGTTGTTATGTGGTTACGTTTAAACTAGTACATTGAGAACGAGCTAATGGCTAGTACATTTGTACAATTCAGGTTATTTCTTGTCAGATTCTACTTGAACTTGTAGTGGGTCACGAAGTGCAAATATTTAATCGTAGTTTTAGGACCACCTTTATCTACTATTCTCTAAAGAGATCAGTCGTTTTATTGTGCTTGCCCATTTACTTTTGTTGTTATTTTTGAAGTCAGTTGAAACCAAGGTTACACATAGTTTATCTATTGCTTGCCAAAGGTATTTGGTCAATAGATTATTCTTTTGTTTCTCACATCTTATCATGATATAAATTAAAAAATTTTGAGAGAAGCCACTTTGATTATGTGGTAAATTATTAATACATGACATAGTCTTTCGAAGAAGAGATGGCTAGTGATGGGAATTTCCTATGGCATTTTCTTGTCATCAGTAGCTTAGATATTTGATGGATAATTTAGGAAATTGTGATACTTAAAGTAGTAATTTTGAGAGGCTCAGCAATAGAATCACATGCAGAATGCATGGTGCATTCAGTCTGCCATTTGCATGTTTCCTTTTGAAATTAACATTATATACATTACTTTTTTTATTTAAACTTTTTAGGAGTTTTAGCGTGCACTTTTTAGGTAGGAACTTATATTCGTAAATGTAGTTAATTGATCAAGTAAAACTTCACTGTCTTTCATTAAATATATTAGCATTTAATTATCCATCTAAGCACTCGAAGCACGAATTGGTGGTAACAAGTTTTTAGAGTAATGTGAAGCTCTTAAAAATTCTTGTTTTCAATGTTCAGAGAATGGCTGGGTACTTTGAAGATGCATATGCACGTGCATCCTAGATTATGGCATATATGCCCTTTTTTCTTTTTATTAATATTTTCAAAAAAGGAAAAGGACAGATAATAAGTGAATCGGTTTTGGCATCATAAATTTGGTATACTATCATATATAAACTCTTTTGCATCAATTTTTCATCGGGGGGCTGCTCAAGCTTGGGACTAGCTGATGGCTGGTCCTTCGCCTAGCTCTTGTTTTAGGCATAATAGCGTAAAGTTTGCTAATTTCCTCTCATATATTGGTGCTTATTTAAGTAATTCTTGTGTATAATGCATAAGTACCCCTGCAGCTAATTATATGCGATGTGCTAAGTTCGTAAATGCTTTTCATATAGCAAAGATCGGTACAAAGCATTAGCAGCTGAAAGTTTCCAATATTGAAGACTCTTTTTTTCATATACTCCATAGTTTTCAACACCATTCTACAAGATAGTGTGTTGCCTGCGTAAGTTATTTCTGAAACTAGCTGAGCTATAGTTTTAATGATGTCAAAGACAAAAGTGAAGGTAATAAAAGGAGGAAAAACAGTAGACATGCTGATAATCATTCATAAAAGGAGTTGTATAATATTCCAGTTCTAGTTAACATCATTGATGTCAGCCGTCACTGTGGGCTCGAACTCTGATGATCTGCAATTGTTGCTTAAGTTGTGCAAGAAGACTTGTGACAACTTGCGAACAACCTCTAAGCAACAACTGTTGGATGTGAAGTGTATTTGTTATTTTGCTCAAGCATCAAAAGCATTTTGGATTTACTCCCTATCATTGTCATTGATGTGTCTCAGCTTAGTGCTATGTTGAATACAAGCATCAAAAGCATTTTGGATTTACTCCCTATCATTATCATTGATGTCTCTCAGCTTAGTGCTATGTTGAATACATACGATGATTCTACATGTGTCTCTTTTTGGTGCTATGTAATGATATTATTTGAAATTTACCTCTTTGAATGTTTCTTCTGAATCATTATCCCGATGGAAGCAGGACAATGCAATGAGTTTGCTACAACTTTTTGCCTTTTTTGTTTATAATAAGAACTTAGACCATTGTTTTTATGTTAATTCACTTATTTTCTTTTTCCTGATTTCAGATTCTTATTAAGTTTCTGAAGAGTACGCAGCCTCATTTCCATATCAGCTTTGGTACTGTAATGCTATAAAATAACGCTTTAATTTTCGGTGCTATCTAATGGAGCTGAAAGGTTCACCTCCAAAGCCAGAGGGCCTTTCTTCATCTGATTGCACTAGTGATCCTGAGGAGGAGGAAGTTAGTGATGAGGATGATGATGATCGTAACCACAAGCATCGGAGACGAGAGACTTCTCAATCACTAGAGAAAGATTCTTTTGAATCAACTTTTACAAGGCCATACAGGAGGCACAACAAGCAATTTGAAATTGGTCATCCTTTCCAGGAAAATGACTCTCAAGCTAGTGAAACCTGGAAAAATTATAACCTTGGTCCTATAGAGAAATACGCCACAAAGTTTGATAAAAGACGCTCTGGCCCTGGATCCCTGTCTCGAATGCCTCAGGAATTGAATCACAGAATCAATCCAAGTCAGATGTTCTTTGGAGATCCTGGTCCTGTTAGGGGAAGAGGAAGGGACTCTGGTATTTGGAACCAACGCGATAGTAGGTTCAACTCAGTTGATATTGCTTCTCAAATGGTTCAGCAGGGGCCCATCAGTTCAGGTCTCTTTTCAGGAAGGGGTTTGCCAAGTGTTTCAAATACACAGACTGCTTCCTGGAATGCATTTGGATTGATTCCAGGAATGCCAAATGGTGCCATTGACGCTCTTCATCCTATTACTTTGCAAGGATCTTTCAGGCCAGCTGTAACTCCTTCATTGAATATCGGCATTCCTCGTCAAAGGTGCAGAGACTTTGAGGAGCGTGGTTTTTGTCTCAGAGGTGACATGTGCCCAATGGAGCATGGTATCAATCGCATTGTTGTTGACGATGTTCAGGTGTGCAAAAATAGCCATTTTTCATTGATATTTTTCATTATATTTTCATTTCTATTCAAATTGAAAAGCTTTCCTTGAAAAATTAAGAATTAGTTATACATTTTATAAATTGAATGGATTTGGTCACTTTTTATGCACTCTGTTCTGGGTAGTACTGATGTATGCAATTTTTATGGGTTTGGCTGGCTTTTTTGTGGTCCCAACAAGTTAATGTACAGCTAACCAGTTCATTGTTCACTTCAAGTCTAATACATGTCATATGCCCTTGAAAATTTGATTTGCCTTCCTAGATCCTCTGAGAAATATATACTGTTTCTATTTGGCTATCAAGAACATATAGTGATGAAGCTAGGGTGTCCATTGTCCAGTTCATTTTTTAGTTGGTATTTTCAGTATTCTTAAATATTCTTGAATGGATACGAAACATAACAATTAATTTCTGTTGTTTTTTTCCCCCTTTCAATTGATTATGCTCTGCACGGTTCTGTTTTTGTTGTTGTACTTACTGTGGGTGCCTCTAAGTCACTGTTATTGTCGGTAAGGTAGTTGATGATAGTTTTTATGTAGAGATTATATTTACCTTTATTTAAGTTTTGAGGGGATTTATCTAAGTTTTGAGGGGATCCCTGAATGGTGGAGTCAATTGTCAGATCAATTTTCATAGGGGACCAAAGTAAGATGTTTAATGTGTTGCCGTTCCTGGACAGTTCCTGATGCTGTAAAATTGTTGCCGGCATGCAGGGAGTGCAGTGTTTTAACATTGTTAACTTTCTGCTTAGTCTCATTGGTTGAATTGACATAGTGAACTTGCTGTACCGGGAACTTCCTGAGTTTGATATGCGATATTATTACTTTAGGAGTATGTTCTTGATTTGAGAACATATTCACTTTACCACTATTAATTTGTTCTTTATGCCAATTTGCAGAGCCTTTCTCAGTTCAATCTTCCTGTTTCTCTTCCAAGTGGACATCTACTTGGAATTTCTACTGGACCAGGGGCTCTGCCCACTGTTGGTACTTCTTCAACCACAATGATGAACAGCAAAGGAGTGCAAAGCAAAATCAGCAAGTCTGGAATTGGTGATGAGACTGTGTCTTTGAATGATGCATATTCCACTTCTGCTAGTTTGGGTGGTGCAGAATTGTATGATCCAGATCAACCTCTATGGAATAAAAGTATCCCTGAAACATCAAGTCCAGTCTTACCACCACATTCACCCAAAAATGATAACACTGGAGCCTTGATGGGTGTTGATCCTTCTGGTCGTCATAATTTCAAGGAATATGATGGTGTTGATGGTGACTTCCCTGCTAAAAACACTAGAAACGATGTTGGTTCACATACAAGTTCAACTGTCTGGGGTAGAATCGGCAGTTCAAAAAATAGGTTAGGTGTGAAAGACAAAACTGATCCAACAGTAAGCACCTCTTGTATGGAGAATGGACCGAAAGAAGATCAAGATGGATCAGGTATTTCTTGGATAGGAAAACGGATTATTACCAAGGATGGTGGCCAAAAATATATGGATTTATCTGCCAAGAAACCAAATGAAAGCTTGCATAATATGCATAGGCCACCTCAAAAAGCACTGCGTACTGTTTTTGTCAATGCTATTCCACAGAAAAGCAACAGAAGGGAGAGTCTTCTTTCTCATTTTCAAAAATTTGGTGAGGTAATTGATATCTATATTCCTCTGAATAGCGAACGAGCTTTTGTTCAGTTTTCTAAAAGGGAAGAGGCAGAAGCTGCTCTGAGGGCACCTGATGCTGTAATGGGTAACCGGTTTATCAAGTTACGATGGGCCAATCGGGATAATATACCCGATGAAGGCGTGAGCAGTAGCAGTAGTGTACCTATTCCTCCTCGTGGCTTAGGAACTGCTTCTATTCAACATCACCCCTCTACTAACAGAGGAAGAGATAATTCACAAACTACTGCTTCCATGAATACCACTGCCCCACCTGCTGATCCTTCTCTTACTGCAGCTGATCACTCGAAGCCTGTCATGACAAATGGTCCCATAACTCCTCCTCCCATGCAGAAAAAGCTTGAGACCTTAGAACAATTGAAGGAGGAACTCCGTAAGAAACAAGAGCTGTTGGACCAAAAGCGAAATGACTTCAGGCGCCAGTTGAATAAACTAGAGAAACAGGTAATACCAGCTCTCTATTCATGTAATCTTACAATTCCCCAGTGATATATGATTATACTTGCTTGTGATTTATGTAAGAAAATGAAAGGCTAAACTGTAATAGTTTATCTGCATATTCATGATCTGTATTGAAAGATGCATACCTAGTATGAAAGCTAATTGCTCCTTTCTTTAACGGAGTGCAAATGCCAGTCTGAAATTGGTCAGCATAGAGGTAATCTGTTGGTGGGTGAAATAGTGGACGAGAAAGAATGATGCACCTTTTTATACATACTCTTTAATAAAGATCGGGATTAGCATGTTCTCTGTAAATGAATCATATGTAGAAGCGTATTTCCCTAATTTGTTCTCGACTTTGGTCTTTGCAGGCTACAGGAGTCAAGGGTGAATTAGTGGCAGAACCTGCTGCTAAGAGGCATAAACTGGGAAATGCTTCTGATTCTGCAAAAGATACTGTTCCGAGGTCTTTTGATTCTGTTCCTACTGCAGTATTGCCACATACTGAGTCTTCGTTAGAAAGGAACAAATCAGCCGATAATGTTGTGTTATTTAGTCCAAAAGCAAATACTATGATGGGACTACAGGAATCACTGGGGTCAAAGCAACCGGTTCGTTCATTTGCACCTGCAGGACATCCTTTTACGGTTAATAGATACAAGCTGGATAACCGACCTACAACTTTTAGAATTCTCCCACCTTTGCCAGCTGGTTTAACAAATGTATGTACTCTCTATCACTCTCTCTCAAAACTATGACTAAATATTCGATGTGTGCACTGGCTTAGTCCTTCTATAGTATCTTGTTAAGTTGCATGGTTGTCAAGGTTCAGTTTATCATGTTATGGTAGACTGATCTTTTATTTTCTCCCAGATTGTTGCCTTGAAGGAACATTTCTCTTCGTATGGCGAGCTATTTAGCGTGGAACTAGAAGATGTTGAACCTTGTGATGATATTGATGAGTCAGAGTCAGAGAGCCTGAGGAGTAGATCGGCTCGTGTGACTTTCACTACTCGCCTTTCAGCTGAGAGGGCATTTTCAAATGGTAAATGTTGGGAGGGTAATAATTTACAGTTTATGTGGGCACAGTCAAGTACTCAGAACAAGGATCATGATGGGAGGGAAAATACTCTAGCAACCCCTAAAGGTCCTAAAAAAGTTGATACACAGCCAGCTGAAGTCACAACACAAATGGATCTTAAAGAAGCCTCTGCATCTGGAAATGAAGAGCACGAGCATCCAGAAAGAGACGGAGAGATGGATCTGATGGAGTTGCATGAAGTTCCTAAACCCTGCTCAACCTCTGTGTCAGGCGAAAGATCACCAAAGCAGGAGGAGCCAAGCCGGAGTGCAGTGTCCGGGGAGGAAGAATCTTTACCTAGTTTAGTTGCAATTTCAGGGGAGAAAGAGTAGGCAAGGTATGTTGATGATCGGCTAATTGTTGGAATTGTACAGTGAGGTAAAATGTTTAATCTATTGAAAATTTTCGCAAGTCCCCGCTGTAGAAATTTTTTGAAACTTTGTTTCGCAATAGTGTCTTTAGTTCTGTGTAAAAGTGGAACTTTCTTGTCTTGGATTGCCCAACCCAGGAAAGGGTTTGGTGGTCAAGTGGGAAAAACCTTTTTCAGCTTTGAACTATTCCTGAAAGATATTTTGGGGATCTTGTCCCATTTCTGTTTCGATTATACCATAGTAACTGAGCCAACCAACCCAGGAAAGGTTTTGATGCAACAATAATGAAAGACATCATTGCTGATCACTACATCAAGCATTCAACTGTTTAACTTTTTATCCTCCTGTGTTAAGAGACTTTGCAGATGAAGACACTATGAATCTGGTTCACAAAGGCTACATTAGCATCTCTTTTTGATCTTCTTCTGTGGTTCGACAACTTTTCATTTCAATTTTTATGTTATGAAAAATATTTATTATTTTTTTAGAATGTTGCTTAGTTATTATACCTTTCTCTATTTTTTCTGGAAAACATTTTTTAAATATAAAATTTATTTCCTTGCCCTTTTTAATATTAAAAGCGTGGAAAAAGATTTGGTTGGAATATTTTTAATAAATGACGTCGTTTTAAATTGGATTCTTCAGGTCAAGAAGCCCATTTGCAGACTAAAAAATGGTTCAAAATACAATTAATTTGTTATAAAAGATAGAAATAATATGGTGTGCCACTAATTGTAGATGTTTTGGTTTTACCTACACATATGGAGTAGA
>JANIPN010000001.1:42679884-42690972 GCA_027478595.1 Erythroxylum anguifugum
TAAAGAAATTGAAATGTGATTGAAAGACACATTCTTATTTATTAAAAAATTTGAAGTTTGATTAAAAATTGTTAAATGAAAAGAAATTAATTTATTTTAATTTATAAGAACCTATTAATTTATAAAAATTGACTAATTAATAATAAACTAATCTATTTTTAACAATAAGAATTATTAAAATATATTGAACTGAAAAATTAAAAATTAAATAATTGAACATTTTTATAATTAAAATTACTAAACAAATAAAATTTTCAATTATAGGTAAAAGAAAGTTTAAACTTTAAAATGAAAAAAATAAAAAAAATTACAATTTTTTTAAATTTTGGTAATAAAAAATTACCATCTTTTCTTTTCTTTGACACGTTCTTATAAATAGACTTTGGTAGAAGTGTTCTTTTCCAAGTTCTAAAGAAAGTAGTTGAAAAGACAAAAAAAACTCTTAATCACTGGCCCCAATGTTTGGAAGACTAGACGAGACCGACGGAAGAGATAAGATACAGTACACCTCCGACTCACAAAAAAACGTGTTCTCTCCTGAGTCTTCTGGGTCTTTTATCCAAGTGTCAGCCAATGATCGTGCCAAGTCATCAAACAGAGTCGTGATCAGGTGCTTCTCGTCCATGTTTTTAAACGCTCTTTGCTTATTATAGCGGCAAAGCTAACTACTACATTACATTTTTGTACTGGCTAGAAGAATGAAAAAAGGCTACATCTCTATCACTCACTGATTGTGCCTCTCTCCACAAGAAAGAGATCTCCACAGCTTCCATTGAGAGTAAGGAATTCACTTGGAGACACACAATCCTTAAGAATAATCAAGATTCATGGTTAAGTTTTCATTTTTCTTGCTCTAGCTTGGTCCCAAACTTTCAACTAGGATTATATCCTTTTCTTGTCTTTTTCCTTGTATTGGGCTGTGCTAAAGACGAAATGGGAAGTGGGATGTGACGGTCTTTATGATAAAAGTTCTCTCTTTGTGAATCTTTATGTGCTTCAGCCTGAAGTTGGAAACATTTCAAGCTTAACGGCGACATAAAGTTTTGAACTTTATAGTTATTTCTGGTATTTTGCACACCATGACTCTGTTAAGTTGATCTACGATTTTTGAAAGGATATGGGATAAAGGTTGTTTCTTCGTGTTGGTTACCAGTTCTTTTGAGTGTTATGGCTAGTTTGATAATTTTGTCAAGGTCTAAACTTTATATGTTGTGAAAACGCCATTTTAGTGCTGACCAGTAGAATGACTAGGAAACGTTTACATTTTAGCAAGTTGTATTCGTTCTCATGTTTTAAATCCTCGTTTAGACATGATCATGCTCAAATTGGGCAAAAAGGGTACTCGAGGGTGGTCTATTGCAATGAACCTGAAAATCCGGAGGCACTCAGGTTCAATTACAGAGGGAATTATGTTTCCACTACCAAGTACACGGCGGCTAACTTTATACCCAAGTCGTTGTTTGAGCAGTTTAGGAGGGTTGCAAATATCTACTTTCTTGTTGTTGCTTTTGTTTCATTCAGTCCTTTGGCGCCCTACACTGCTTATAGTGTTCTTGCACCTCTGCTTGTGGTTATTGGAGCTACTATGGCTAAAGAGGCTGTGGAAGATTGGAGGAGAAGAAAGCAGGTAAATCTAGCATCTCTTTTGCTTATGGTAAATTTTGTCCTTTGGGCCCTGGTAGTAGCATATTCTGCATTTTGATATCGGAATAATGTTCGAGGGTGCCTAATGGCTTCCTATACCCACCATTGATGTGTGCATTTCTCACACTATCATAACAGCTATGAGAAGAGTTTATTTCTTTTCTAAAGCGAGCTGTCCACTTAAGTTGTCCCTCCCACTTAAGAAGGACATGCCAGATTTTTGTGAACTCTTATTTCTTCTACTTTTACTCTAGCCTTTCCCTTATTGCTGCTTTATTTGCTATATGTCATGTATTGTCATAGCATAACAGTTTGGTCCTTCAACTGATAACTCCACTCTTAATTACTCTTCTTTTATTTCAATAGAATTCCAATGAATTTCGATTTTTATGAGTTGAAAGTTTAAACTTTGAATGGTTTCAGGATGTAGAGGCTAACAATAGAAAGGCTAAAGTGTATGGTAAAGAGTTTACATTCTATGACACAAAATGGAAGAAACTACGAGTTGGGGATGTTGTGAAGGTGTATAAGGACGATTACTTTCCTGCTGATCTGCTTCTGCTCTCATCAAGCTATGAGGATGGAATTTGTTATGTTGAGACTATGAATCTTGATGGAGAAACCAATTTAAAGTTGAAGCATGCTTTAGATGTGACGTCCCACTTATGTGATGAAGAATCTTTGAAGAATTTTAGGGCTGTTATTAAGTGTGAAGACCCGAATGAAAACCTTTATACATTTGTTGGTACATTGAACTACAACAATAAAGACCACCCACTCTCACCACAGCAGATTCTTTTGAGGGATTCTAAGCTTAAGAACACTGACTATATCTATGGCGTGGTTATATTCACGGGACATGACACAAAGGTGATGCAGAACGCTGTGGATCCTCCATCAAAGAGGAGTAAGATTGAAAGGAGAATGGATAAGATAATATATGTTCTTTTCAGCACTTTGATTTCGATTTCATTTATTGGCTCTTTATTTTTTGGTATTGAGACCAAAAGAGATATTAGCGGTGGACGGTATAGAAGATGGTACCTACGTCCTGATAACACAAAAGTGTTTTATGATCCCCAAAGAGCATCGCTTGCTGCGTTTTTGCACCTCTTGACAGGGCTTATGCTATACGGATATCTGATACCAATATCGTTGTATGTGTCAATTGAAATCGTGAAGGTTTTACAGAGCATTTTCATTAACCAAGATCAGGAAATGTATTATGAGGAAAATGACAAGCCAGCACATGCACGAACATCTAATTTGAACGAGGAACTTGGGCAGGTTGATACTGTGCTTTCAGACAAAACAGGCACTTTGACATGCAATTCAATGGAGTTTGTGAGATGTTCCATAGCAGGGACCGCTTATGGCCGGGGCATGACATATGTGGAAAGGGCCCTTGAACGGCAGGAAGTTGATGAAACTTCATCTGACGTAACAGGCTATAAGGAGCCAGGAAAGTTGACAAAGGGTTTTAACTTTACCGATGAACGCATAACAAATGGAAATTGGGTTAATGAACTTCATTCAGATGTCATACAAAAGTTCTTTCAAGTATTAGCAGTCTGCAATACAGCTGTTCCAGAGCTAGATAAAGAATCAGGTCTAATATTTTATGAAGCAGAGTCACCTGATGAAGCAGCCTTTGTCATAGCTGCAAGGGAGATTGGCTTTGAGTTATTTGAGAGGACACAAACAAGCATATCACTGCATGAATTAGATCCTGCGACTGGTAATAAAACTGATCGGTGAGTTTTCCAGTACAATTACTGTTTTTGTTTTGGTTAAAAGAAGTTTTATAAGCTATTGCTTCAATAGAAACCAAAATATATGAAGCTATTTATGGTAATTGAGATTGGATGACCTTTAGTAAGTCAAGTCTGGTGTCAATTAAAGATTACTTATTGCGCACAATATGAGTACGGAAGAGCTCAACCTAGCCTTCTCTTTCAGTTACCCTTCAATTCCATGAAGTAAAGTAAGGTTCATGTAATGTCTCTTTGGTAGTTCTGATAAACAATTGTCTTCATTTAGATTATATTACCTGAAGCTGCCACAAGCGCAAATCTTAAAATAGAGCATGATGAAAAAATAATGCTGACAAAGCATCTCATTCTACCCTGTTTATATATTGCAGAGTGTACAAGCTTCTGCAGGTCCTAGAGTTCAGTAGCTCTCGCAAAAGAATGTCTGTGATTGTAAGGAGTATTGAGAATAAGCTACTACTCCTTTCTAAAGGTGCAGACAGGTTTGAATCTTGATCAAAAGGCACTTGCAATGATCATTAAGAAAATTGAATTTCTTCTTAAGGTCATCTTTTCACTTCTACTTTTTGTGCATAGTGTGATGTTCGAAAGGCTATCTAAAGATGGCCAGAATTTAGAGGCCAAGACCAGGGAACACATCAAAAGATATGCTGAGGCAGGTTTACGAACCTTGGTAGTTGCATATCGTGAACTTGGTGAAGAAGAGTATAGAGCTTGGGAAGCTGAATTCATGAAGGCCAAAACAGCTGTAACTGCCGACCGAGATGTAATGGTGGATGCGCTTGCTGATAAGATTGAAAGAGATTTGTTTCTTCTCGGTGCTACAGCCGTTGAGGATAAACTGCAAAAAGGGGTAGGAATCACCCCATGTACTAAATTTAGGGACTGTAAATGCACTAAGCTATTATATCACATTCAGTTTTTGGCGTATTGCATTGGCAACTGATAATTCTTCCCTCAGCTTCTTAAATCTTTTGTATTTGTCGCTTTTCTTTCTTACCTTTCTCCTTTGTCTCCCTCCATTGATCATAACTCGGATGTTCTAGTTCTTGCTATTATTGTTTTGCATCACCGATCCTGTTTTGACTAAGCATTTGGATCGCCCTCGTCTTAGGTTCCAGAGTGCATTGAAAAGCTTGCAAAAGCTGGGATTAAACTATGGGTCTTAACGGGTGATAAGATGGAGACTGCAGTTAATATTGGGTATGATGTCAATTTCAGGCCTAATCTGATATCTTGGAGGTTTTGAAGTTATAACCGTTGAAAATCGCTGCAGATACGCATGTAGTCTACTGAGGCAAGGGATGAAGCAGATCGTTATCACACTTGACTCCCCAGATATTGAAGCACTGGAAAAACAGGGGAACAAGGAGGCTACTTATAAGGTACATGATTCTGGAGATGCTGACTTGATTAATCTTCATATTATGAAAAGTGTGAAATCTTTGATTATGTTTAGGCTTCTCTTGAAAGTGTAATGGAGCAAATAAGAGAAGGAAAATCTCAAGTTGATTCTGCTAAAGAAAGCTCAATTGCATTTAGCTTGGTGATTGATGGGAAATCGTTGGGTTTTGCACTGGAGAAGAAGCTGGAGGGAGAGTTTTTGGAGCTTGCTCTGGATTGTGCTTCTGTTATTTGTTGCCGGTCTACTCCTAAACATAAAGCTCGTGTGAGTTCATGACATGCTAAGAGCTTGCTGCGAATTTTCTTTTCAATTGGATGCAAGTAAAACTAACCGAAATGGAAGAGATTTGCAGGTCACAAGACTGGTGAAGATGGGAACTGGTAAATCAACACTGGCAATTGGTGATGGGGCTAATGATGTGAGTATGCTTCAGGAGGCTGATATTGGAGTTGGGATTAGTGGCGTGGAGGGAATGCAGGTTGATATCCTACTATCTTGTCAGATTGATGTTGACTGCTTTATACTGAATTCTTTTCATATATTCAGCTTTTATGACAGATTTTATCTGGAGAAAGTAACATGTGATATCATTTTGGCTTAATTTTAATTGAATTCTTGAACCAATTTTCTCAATGTGAAATGCTGAAATAGATTGTTATTTACTGCAGGCTGCAATGTCAAGTGATTATGCCATAGCTCAGTTCCGTTTCTTGGAACGTCTGTTACTTGTGCATGGCCATTGGTGCTACAGGCGAATAGCTATGATGGTAAACATCCAAATAAGTTTCATCAGAATTTTACCTTGACGATAACTTAGTGAAAAAGCAAAAAGTGACTCTTTCTCTTTTCTATGCTTGTACAAATTTATCACTCTTGAAATTAACACAGAAATTGGTGAATTGAAGTATTGACACAGAAATCAGTTAGTATTTACTTAGTCCTGATTCATGCCATCCTTATTGTTGGCTGATACAGATATGCTACTTCTTCTACAAGAACATTGCATTTGGGTTTACTTTGTTTTGGTTCGAGGCCTATGCTTCTTTCTCGGGCCAGCCTGCTTATAATGATTGGTACATGTCGGTATACAACGTATTTTTCACTTCACTTCCTGTGATTGCTCTTGGTGTTTTCGATCAGGACGTTTCAGCACGGCTTTGTCTTAAGGTAAGCATGTACCATCCTGTGAGGTATTATATGCAGGTATTAAAGTGTATTTATGGAAGGTAAAGGTCAAGGAATCAAAATAACACTATTGTGTCACTGTATTGCCATTGTGCGACAGTGTTGTGTGTAGTTCCTGATCCGAGCTCTACATTTATGGTACCATTCAATCACATCTCTTAGGCCTTGATGAATTTGGATGGTCCCATTTCATGTAATAACATCATTAATCTTGAGATATGTTGAGATAAAATTTACTATAGCTTGTCACTTAGAACTTCTATTACTTAATCATGCTTCTTGTTTATGAGAATTCATATCTCATCCATGGCATTTTCCTTCCGAGAGTGATTGACTGCACATCTATGTTTGCAGTATCCCTTGTTATATCAAGAAGGAGTGCAGAACATCCTCTTCAGCTGGCCCCGAATTCTTGGTTGGATGTGCAATGGAGTCCTGACTTCCATAATTATCTTCTTCTTCACCACCAATTCCATGGTTAACCAGGCCTTCAGGAAAGACGGTCAAGTAGTCGATTACGGGGTTCTTGGAGCCACAATGTACTCCTCTGTAGTTTGGGCTGTAAATTGCCAAATGGCACTCTCTATCAATTACTTCACTTGGATCCAGCATTTCTTCATCTGGGGAAGCATAGCCTTGTGGTATATATTTCTCGTTGTATATGGTTTGATTTCCCCGACTTTGTCCACTACAGCGTATATGGTTTTTGTGGAAGCCTGTGCTCCAAGCCCCCTTTATTGGCTTGTCACCCTTCTTGGTGTTATTTCATCTCTGATACCATACTTCTCCTACCGGGCATTTCAGTCCCGTTTTCGGCCAATGTACCATGATTTAATACAATTTCGACGAGCAGAAGGCTCTGAAACTGAAGTTTCTGGAGAATTGCCAGATGCAGTTAGGTTTAAAATGCATCTTCTTGGAGAAAACTTGAGACACACAAACTCATAGAAAGTTGTTGGTTTGAAGTGGTGTCATCACTTTGCGGGGACGAGCAGAATCTGTGTGAAAGGACATTGTCTGATCTGAAGTTCAGTCCTTTTTTTTTCCCTAGTCCTTCGTGGAGTAGCCAATGTAAAGATACACGTAAGTTTCAAAATGTGGCATTGATTTTTTGTACTTCCGCTTTAAGAGGCATCCGGTGTTCATAAAGTGATATTCTTTTATGAAGGTTGTACTGTCTGGAGCGGTAAACTAGTCCAACATGTGCATTAGCAGATTACTGGTAATTGTTAGGGATGATAGTAAATCGGCGTTGGGTTTGGGTTACTTATCCTTGACTTGGTTCGACTCAAGTGCAATTAGGTTTGGGCTGTTCGACATAGGTTAAGTTTAGGTAGTAGGGCGAACCAGCTTCGAACAAGGTTGAGTTGGCTTTGATGAGCTTGGTAAGAAGTTTGGTCAATTTGAGTTTCGTCTGTTGGATAAGATTGCATTCGGGTTGGTTTGTTAACTTCGGTAAAATATTTAAGATTTAAAAGGTTTCGATTAGGCTGTTATAAAATTAGTTAAAGATTAAATAAAATTGAAATTTTTGAAATAAAATTAAAAAATTATTTTTAATTTAAAGTTTAATTAAAATTATGATTAATTAATGAATTGATTAATTTTTAACGACAAGAGATGAAAGTAAACTGAACTAAAAAGATGAAAATTAAATTTAAAAATTAATCAATTCAAGATTTTTATGATTGAATTACTTGAATCTATTCAGGTTTTTAATCATAGGTTTGAGTCAATTTGTCAATCATAATAATTTGCCTGATAAATTGGGTTAGGCATGAGTTGGTTAGCTAAAACCCTAATAATTTTCTTTATTAAGCATTGACCCTTCTAAGTTCAATCAAAAATTAGGTTAATATGTGATTTTACTCGTTGGACTAGATCGGGTTTAGGTTGATTAATCAACCTTATATTTGGGTTGGTTCGGAAACTCGAGATAATTTTTTATAATAATCATAGGTTCTCCTGAATTCAACCAAAAATCGAATTAATTCGGTTTAATCGGGTCGAATTGAGGCCGGTTTTTAAACCCTAATAATTTGTTTTAGCTTCCCATCTGGGTTTATAAGCTCCAACGCTAATAAGTCATAATGAAGTGGTCATTATAATTCAATATGCTTCTAGAGGAGGAAGGGTCGGTCGTCATATTCATGGCTGCTTATAAGAACCGACGACTGATAGATTCAGATCTCCCCATTCTCAAGCTCAATGATCATATACTTTGACTAAAACATGTTCATTATGCATATTAATTTCCATCACACCACAATGAATGTTGTATGTCAACTGCTTTTTTAAGTTAACAATTAGGCTTGCCAATTAAGCTTGGTTAAGCCTTAACCGACCTTGGGCTTGCATTGCCTAGATATTTATAAAGGAAAGAACGTCATTTTACTCGGATCTGAATTGACTCATAAGTTGGTCCGTTGAAAACAACTAAATTTAAGCCCATAAGTCAAAATTTGTCATCCCTAAAATTTAACTTTTGCAATAATAATAATAATAATAATGATAAAATATGAACATGAATATTATAACTTGACGAGTCATAGTTCGATTAAGTTTTGGATGTTTGATCTAATCAGAAGTTTGGTCAATTTGTTATTTGGTCGTGTTCAGGTTAGTTTGTTAACCTTGGTAATTTTCTACATTAATTAGCAATCTTCTAGACTTCAACCAGAAGTTTGGTCAATTCAAGTTTTTATAGAGTGAAGTTGAGTTATTTTGTCAATCATAGTAATTTGACTGTTGGATCAAGTTAGGTATGAGTTGATAAGTTAATCCTAATAATTTTCTATATTAGCCGTCGATGCTCCTAAGTATTAGAATTAGATTTGAGTTAATTATTGCCAAAATGACTAAAACTAGTCATTTAGATAGCTGACCCTTACCACTTATAAATCCTTTAATATGTTCATATTTAGTCAATAAATGATACTCTAACACTCTCCCTCAAGTGTAATTGAAACTGAATATCTAATTGTCACTTGAAATAAATGCAATAATAATTGAACCGGGCGTTAAAACTGGACACCTAGACGGACAAATATCGGCTCTGATACTATATTAGAATTAGGCTTGAATTAACTATTGACAAAATGACCAGATCTGCACAAATTACCATTTTAGCTTGCCAACTGGGTTTATAAGCTGTAATGCTAAGTGGTGATTACAATTGTGTTAATAATGATTTTCATTATGGTCAGTCATCATATAATGGCTGCTATAAGATTGGGTTCTTACATTAACATTATAAAATATCGTCAATTGATAGATACAGATCCCCCAATTCTCAAATGCAATGATCGTATACTTTTGACTAAAAATATGTTTGATTGTGCATACTTGTTTCCAGCTACGTCTTCGCAGCACAAAGACTCCTAAATGGTTGAACTGTTTAATCCAACATATGGGTAACGAGCAGCTTCTAGATGGATCGAGGATTGGCAATAAGATTGAAGAAGTTGAAATAAAATTGAAGAAAAATGTCTTTAATTTAAAGTTTAATTAAAAAAGAGAGACTGTTAAATAAAAATTAATCAGTTTATTATGTTTATAAAAAAATTGTTTACAAAAATCGATCGATTAATTAATAAACTGATTTTTAACGATAAGAGTTATTAAAATAAATCGAACCAAAAAATTAAAAACTGAATAAAAAATTTGACTCATTAAATATTTTCACAGTTTAATTGTTCGAATCTGTTCGACTTTTAAATCGTAACTTCGAACTGCTTAGGCCTAAAGATAGACCAAACTTAAGTAGATTTAAGCCTCTCACATGCAAATACATCTAAATAATTACTTTATTTTGAAAAAAAAGACATTAGATGGTTTAAAATTAAGTAGCACATTTAATTAAATAAATATTATTGAATTTGATATATTTTGATTCTCCATAAAAAGTATTTAAAAATTTGACTTAATTCTCAAAATTTCAAAGTTAGAAAATTATTCTCACCACCGATGAGTCTGGTGATACTTTTATTAAAATAAATTGAGTTAGAATTTTGGAAAACAAAATAGGTAATTAAAACAGTTTAAAATTTTATGGTTGAGTTAATTAAAAATTGTAATTATTGCTTTGAAATTTAAAAATTATAATAAATATAAATAATTGTATTTAAAAAATATAGATATTAAGGAACATTTTAAAATTTTGAGATGAATCAAGGATAACAATAGGCTAATTCATAAGTTAATATTTAGTTGTTTTCAATAGATCAACTCATGAACTGACTTCGGCTCAGACTAACTCGAGGTCTAACTTTTTTAAACAAATCAGTTTGCTTATAAAAGTTGAGTTTCGAACAGACTTGGGTTTGAGTAATCTAGGTCGGACTCAATTGAAAAAATACGTTATTTTATATTTTTAATTTTTTTAAAAAAATATTTTAAAAAATTTGACAAAACTAACTGATGAAATGACCCATTGTTATCCCTATGATAAATTTAATAAAAATACATATTTAAAAAACTTTACAAGCAATTAAGTAAAAGTTACAGAACTAATTCAAATTTTGTTACTTCATTACAATAAAAATGTTTGCTTGCTATACAAGGGATGGCACAGCTTACTAAGAGATTAAACAAGGAGCTCTTACTCTTACCTTCCAACGCAACACCCATCAACGTCATGTCGTGCGTTTCATTTGCTGTTCATTCTTATATTTATTAATTCTTTTCGTCTCCCCTTTGCTTTGAGTTTCACGATGTTTGCCTTTCTAGAAAGTCCACGTTCTGGCATTTCTAGAAGTTGCGTTTTTTAAGGTGAGCTTTTGATCCACTACGTTGTAGTGTTGCTGCCAAATCATTACATACTATTATTACAGATCTTCTTGCGGATCTAGAATAATAATGTTTTTGTAATAAGAAAACTTGCTACTGTTATTTTTTAATATAAACTAAATAATAATTGAGATTTTTTAAATAATGTGAATTTTTAATATTTAAAAAATACTTAAAGAATTTTTAAATCACTTTCTTAAAGAATGAAAATAATAATAATAATAAAATTGTGGAGATTTAAGTGAAATTATATTGTTGTATTTAATTATAATAAAACTTTTGACATGTTTTAGT
>JANIPN010000001.1:43741426-43752152 GCA_027478595.1 Erythroxylum anguifugum
AGATAAAATAAGAGGTTTAAGGTTTAAAAGTTTCAGTCAGTATTAGATCATTTTAAAATTGGTTAAAAATTAAATAAAATTAAAATATGATTAAAAAGATTATCTTTATCCATAAAAAATTCAAAGATTTATTGAAAAAATATTATTAAATGAAAATTAATTGATTTATTTTAGTTTATAAGAATATTAATTTATAAAAATTTACGAATTAATTAATAAATTAATCAGTTTTTTACAACAACAAGAGTTACTAAAGTAAATCGAATCAAAAAGTTAGATACTTCAAGATTTTTACGGTTGAGATTTTGAATAATTTATTTTTATATTATGAAATTGAGCATCCAAACTTTTTTAGGATAATTTAATTAGTTGAGAAGACATTTTTAAAAAATTAATTTGAATGGCATAAATTTTTTAATGTTATGATTTTTAATTTAATTTTTTATAATCATTCAATTAAATCAAAATTTAAATTATTCACTTAACTCGTGTCTTGATTTAAATTGTATGATTATAGAATTATTCAACACGCTTTAAATTATATAGATCTCCATTATGTATTTTTATATTTATGAAGCACTCGTCACCAAAATCATTTTAGACCCAATTATGCTTCATTTTATTGATTTTGTTATAGTATATAAGGTCACTAGTGTATGAAGTGCCCTTGAATTTATATTTATAAAATAATTAAAATGTTATATTAATTCAAGCATAAGTTATTTATATAAGTAAAAATTATATTTCTTTTTAATTCTCATCCTAATTTTTTTATTAAAACTTTACTGATAATTCTTATTTTAATTAATAAAATGAAGAAATCAATAATTTTCAAATTTACCACAATGAAATAAACCTAAGTAAAAAAATTATTAAATATTCAATTCAACTTAAAATAGAATTATTTGCTTAATACAATAGTTTAAATTATTAATCAATCAATCAATCAATTTATTAATAATAATTTATGTGTTGTTTAGTTACATGTGATTTAATTTTCTAAAGAAAACTTTAAACCGATTAATTTTTTATTCATTTTTTAACTTTTCGGTGTGATTTAATTTAATAATCTTTCTTATTAAAAATCTATCAATTTATTAATTAATTGATCAATTTTTGTAAATTGGTTAGTTTTTATAAATCAAAATAAAAAAAGATAGAATTTTATTAAACGATTTTTTAAAATTAAAAATTAAAATTTTCAAATGATAAGAATAGTTTTCTTTAATTATTTTTTAATTTTTAAATTTTCTTTAATCTTTAACCGATTTTATGATAGGCTGATACTGGTTGAAGCTTTTAAACTAATCTTCTTTAATTTTAACCGATTTTATGACAATCTAATACCGACTGAACCTTTTAAACTTTAAACTTTCTAATATTATTAATTGGATAATTGTGCATAAAAAATAAGTTTCTTCCTTTGAATGTTCATATATCAATGAATTTATATTACATTTCTTTAACTATTTAATTTGGCATCTAATAGTCAATCCATTACTAGGATATGTTTCAACCAAATCCAAAAGATCAGATTGAACAGAACAAAGATTAAACAATATCAGAGACTGATAAACTAATTGCCATTGACGATTCTTCAGGAACTCCACCTTCTAAGACGGGACCAATAGCAAACAAGAAAAGATTTATATATACTAAACGAGAAAGAACATATCTTTTGATACAAAAAAGGATGAATGTGATTTGTGCAAAATCATATATAAATGTAATTTGTCTACTCTGTTTTGCTGATAGAAACCAGAAGATGACCATATTAAATAAAAAGAATCAGTTCCATGTGTAACTGTTTTCAAGTACCAACCATAATCAAGGGAAAGCAGAGCAAGTTGAGACTCGAAACAGTTAGCCATTAAAAAGGATAGATTTTGACAGTGATGAGAAAAGAGAGGCAGAGATAAAGGTTGTTGGTGTTTCATAAATTAAAGAAAGAAGAGAAAGGAAAGAGGTGGGTCAGAGCAACACACGTCTTGTTCAGGCAAAATCCATGTGCCCACATGGCTGATACTGATTCAACAAAGCTGATGAGACAGAGACAAATACAGAGAGAGAAAGAGAGAGCAGGCCAGTTGAGTAATATATACTAGAAGTGCCATCATCTCTTATCAGCAATGTTCGCTAGATACCACCTTTAACAGAAAGCCATAAATGAGAAAAGATCATCGTCATCATCAATATCACAAGAGAGCAGCGATGTTATATGCATAGACAGATAGATAGATAGATATAACGTGAATGAAACTATAGTCATCAATCACACTTGTCAAGTCTCCAGAAAACCAGAACCCACCACACTGAGGTCCACAGGGTCTTTGTCCTAGAGGCTTGTACTTCAATAGCACACACCAAGGATACCTAGAGAAAGAGAGACAGAGGAAGAGATGAAAGAGAAGAGTGAAACTGGAGGAGGGTATGTGAGAGCAGATCAGATAGATCTGAAAAGCTTGGATGAACAGCTACACAGGCATCTGAGCAGAGCGTGGACAATGGAGAAGAACAAGAGCAAGAAAGATGGAGAAGAAGGTGACGGAGGTGGACAAGGACTGCAAAGGCTCGCCAGCAATGTCATGATCTCCACAACAAAGCAAGACTGGGAGATTGATCCCTCCAAGCTCATCATTAAAAGTGTTATAGCTCGAGGCACTTTTGGTACTGTTCATCGTGGCATTTATGATGGCCAAGATGTTGCTGGTATATACCAAGTTCTCATCTTTACTTCTCTTCCTGATAATTCATTTTGAAGCTACCTATTAGTGGAGGCTGATTAAGTACCCAACTCATGAAATGTCTTGTTTCTATTCATGAACTTGCTTTCTTTCCAGTTTTGCAGTGCTAGTATTTTTTTTAACAACAATGCGTTTTGATTAATGCATAGAACCCATTTAGGATTAATGTACGGAAGTGAAACTTTATCATGTTTGTTCTTAAAGATTGAAACTTTTAAGTTCTTCATGCTTGCAGTTTCCTATTTATTCCTACTAATGATTGGTTAGAACTTTTAGTCTTCTGGATTCTGTTCTGCACCACCTCTCAGTAATTTTCATTCCTGTTTTCACTTTCTTATAAGCAGAGTTTCTGTTTGGCAGCTCAGAAAATTCAATTACGAAATGGAAATTTATATCTTTTTACTCGCTTTCAAACTTTAGGAAGCGTTTTCCTAGAAAGCAGATTGTTCAGTTGGCTCAGAATGTCTTGCATGGAAAACAAACTGTGAATTTTGTGGTTCACACGAATTTCTCTGCAACAAAACAGTGTGAAACAAACATTTTGTTCCTATAGATAAATGTCTAATTCATGTAGATCTACACTTGCAAAATCCGTGACTTTTCACGAGAATGGATAGGTTGACAGGTCACTTCAGCATCTGAACTGATGGCTTTTCCTCTTTGTGTGATCTTCTCATGTGTTCATATCTTTCTCTTTTTTTCTTTTTCATCAACAGTGAAAGCTATGTGTTTGACTAATTACAGTATCCAAATTCCAAGGCTCTTATGGTCTTATGCTATGTTCTTGTTTCCAAATTTTGGTGCATACTAAGAAAATGACCTTTCATTTTGCTCAGTTAAACTTCTTGATTGGGGTGAGGAGGGACACAGGTCTGAGGCAGAAATAGCTTCACTTAGAGCAGCTTTTACGCAGGAAGTTGCTGTATGGCACAAGCTTGATCATCCAAACGTAACTAAGGTAGACCCAGAAAGAGGTTACATTCTTCTTTTCCTTCTGTCTTCTTCATGAAAACTGCAGTTCATCTCAAATTTTCCTTCAAAAGAATTTGAGAAAGACTGAAACTTTCTTGAATACACCAAGAAATTTGACCTTCGTAAGATGCATATGGATCACAGTATCATGGGGTTGGTTGATGAAGTTCTTTTCTCCTTGAAAAACTTACCCTTTAAAAAGCTGGTTTAGCTGTTCTTCAAATTCTCTCCTTTGCAGTCAAAGTCTTTTAATTTTTTTTTTGCAGTTCATTGGAGCAACAATGGGGTCATCAGAATTAAATATACAGACCGAGAATGGTCATTTTGGAATGCCAAATAACGTTTGCTGTGTTGTTGTCGAATATTGTCCCGGTGGTGCTCTAAAATCTTACCTGATAAAGAACAGGAGAAAGAAACTGACCTTCAAAGTGGTTATTCAACTGGCACTAGATCTTGCACGAGGGTAAAAGTTCTTCCACACTTACAAATCCTCACAAGATTATAGAATGGAATTTGGGTTATACATGATGCTGCCATTTGGATTCTTGCAGATTGAGCTATCTTCATTCCAAGAAGATTGTCCACAGAGATGTTAAAACAGAAAATATGCTTCTGGACAAGACACGTACAGTGAAAATAGCTGACTTTGGGGTCGCTCGTCTTGAGGCATCGAATCCTAATGACATGACTGGAGAGACTGGAACACTTGGATACATGGCACCAGAGGTACTTAACCTATTTTCATACTGTTATTGTAACTTCTTTTCAGCTCTAAATACAGCTTCCAATTCACCAATTCATACTCAGTAATCGGTGATGGGACAGGTTCTCAATGGCAATCCATATAACAGAAAGTGTGATGTGTACAGTTTTGGCATCTGCTTGTGGGAAATATATTGCTGTGACATGCCATATCCTGATCTCAGCTTTTCAGAAGTAACTTCAGCTGTCGTTCGACAGGTAGATGAATATGCAAGTTAGATTGTTTCCTGTTACTGCAAAACAATTCCATTTCCTGTTCCAATCTAAAAATGAAGTATGGTTATGAAACTTATGCTCATGACCTTTAGAACCTAAGCTTTCCATCTCGAATTTACCTTCATCTCAATCTGATCTGCTCCACTCAAACATTTAATGCAGTACTCATTACATTCATAATGATCAATCATTTCAAATGACAGAATCTCAGGCCAGAGATACCTCGCTGTTGCCCAAGTTCTCTTGCAAATGTAATGAAGCGATGCTGGGATGCCAACCCTGACAGGCGGCCAGAGATGGATGAGGTTGTATCGATGATAGAGGCAATCGACACATCCAAGGGTGGAGGCATGATCCCTCACGACCAGCCTCAGGGTTGTTTCTGTTTCCGAAAGTACAGGGGGCCATAAGGAACAATGACATGAAGCTCAAGATATTTTAGTTGTGAGTTCTAAACTTCAAGTAGTAATCATATGCAGGTACAGTAAGCTGCAAAGGTTGTTGTTCAAGTGGTTGTTGTTCAAGTGGTGATCTGCAGTAACTCTTTTTCATGCTTTACGTATGGTTTTGTAAGAACTGCTCATCCTGATTAGATAGCCATTCACAGAATTTTTTACGAGAGGGCTTGGTGGAGTTATACTCTGTGTAATGAACCTGATGTCATTATTTACACCCAGAGTACAGAATCCCCGGCCTTTTATGCTTATCTGATACTAAGATAAGAGTTTCTATTCAACAAGTGATACATTTCATCAAAAAATTGATAATTCTTGAGAAGCCGACAATGAAATATTGCAAAAGTCTGCAATATCAGAAATAATTCATTCTCAATATGAATTGTAAAAGCTATCCAAATCCAGTCTACAGAATCATGGAACAAATCATACAGTTGAAAAGCCGCATAACGTCATATGCCTTCAAATTCAATGGATTAACATCCGCCGCCATGTGAAGTATGTTCAGTCTAGCCAGCAATCTTATAGCTTGGATTAACTAAATTTTCCAAGCCAGAAACAACTTGCATAGATTCTATGACATCACCAACCTTGAGATCAGCCAACAAATCCTCATTTTCTGTAATATAACCAAATACAGCATATCTACCATCCAAAATATTTGCATTGCTAGGGGTGAGTTCACTTTCTTTCAGTAGCCAAAAGACCTGGCTTGAAGCTGAGTTGTTCTCAAACTCCTGCCAAAAATGAAACAAAAAGTTAAAAACGAACAATTTCAGAGATGGGGAACTTTTAAACTTAACGTCTTACATCTCTTGCCATGGCCATTGTTCCAAATGCATTGAATGGAAGCTTTGTTTGAGCCTTGTACAAACCAAGTTCCTGTCGAGATACAAATTAAATATCATCATATTGGAAAAGTTCAGCAACAACACAAAAATTAGCAGCAATATGAAAATACCTAAAGCAAAAAAAATGATATAACAGAAATTGAAACTTCTCTAGAAAAGTAGAGAGAGAGAGGGAGAGGGAGAGAGCTTACTTCCAAAGTTGCACCATAAAAAGGTGCCTTCTCCCCATTGACCATGATTTCCAGCGGCACTGTCCTAACTTTCTCTGTACTAGGATCAATAAAGCCTTCTGCTGGACCTTCGGGATCTCCAGTTTGAACAACAAATCCATCCGCTGCAATAAATCCATTTACACCAAAGTCATGTCCAGTAACAAAAATTAACAGATGAATTCATCCATATACAGGAGTGCTAATTTGGGAACGAGACTTATAAACAGAGAAGATAGCAATGTGTGTGCCTGCAATGTAGCAATTGCACTGTGACAACGATCAACGGAAAAATGAGGGTGTTTGAAGCAAAAGAGCTTAGAGTGTATAAAAGAAATAGAAGAGGGCAAATCAGTCAACCACAAGCTTCAATTTGATGGGAAGAAGAGTGGAGTTGGGGTGACAACAAAGACAACAAGGGCCGATGTTTAGTTTGTGTTAGGATTCCCCTATTAGATAGGATAGTAGTAAGTTGTAGATATGTTATCTATTTGCAGATTATCCTAGTTGTTTAGGACTGATAAGGAGAAGATGCTAAGAGTTCTTGGCAAAAGATTAGTGAGAATTATACAGCAGAAAGGTTGAGGGAGTTGTTTTCAAGATTTGGTAAGGTGAAAGATGTTGTTATCAAGAGTTCCAAGAAAAAAAGGTTGAGGGAGTTGTTTTCAAGATTTGGTAAGGTGAAAGATGTTATCAAGAGTTCCAAGAAAAGAGGTTCAGCCCTTGCTGCAATGGCAACTAAAATGCAGCAGTTGCTGCAAAAAGTAAGTGTTTCGGAAATATCGCTAACTTCAACCAGCTACTGCAGGGGTCTTTCATGGTGTCCAACAATCAGTATGATCATGTGAATAATCTTGTTGGTGCTGGTTATAAGGCATATGAAGATTCTATCTTAGTGAAACTTCGAAAGGCTGCAGAAACACAAAAAAGAACAAAAAACAAACATGATAAAAAATTGCGGAGAATGAGGCTGAAGGGCCTTATGCCGAGGATAAAACTGTCAAGTGTGCACATTGTTAGGCAATTAAAGTTGTGTCGGTGGACAGTTGATTGAGGAGCAGAGGTTTAGGATTAGGAAAGGGTGTTTGGTTGTGATCGCGACACCAGGTGTATTGGATGCGATCCTTCCATTATTTGGAACAGGAGAAGACAGGAGATAACTTCAGATGAGTCGACGAGAATTGAAGCAAAAGAGCGTAGGTTTCTTGTCAAACAGAAAGGAGACCAATTAGCAAAAGAGCTTAAGTTTCTTGTCAAATAGAAAGGAGATCAATTTCCAACTTCAGACAAGTCTCAGAGAATTTAGTTAATCACAAGTTTCAATTTAATGGTTTGAAGTTGAGGTCACACCAAAGACATTAAAGGCTGAGATTTAGTTTATGCTAGGATACCTTATTAAATAAGAAATAGTAGTAAGTTATGTTATTCTAGCTGTACCCAACCCTTCAATAATAACAACCTGATTTTTCCTAAAAACTTGAGTTTTCAATTAGAAAGTGTGATACTTTGTTCTACCCTAAAAACTCAACTATACCAAATATGAAATTCCAGCTTTCCAAGCTGAGATCCAGACTTTATTTGAAATTACAGCAGCCTAACAACACTCAACAGCCTATGTTACCTAGTTTCTATCAGTTTTCGCTATTGGTTGATATTTTTTTACTACTCATTGTACATCAGTATTTGTGACTGGTAGCACAGCAAGTGCATAGAATAAGAAAATAACTTTAAAAAAGAACAGTACAACTTGCTACTAGTTTACCTCTTTGTATTTCCATGCCATCATAAAAGTGCCTTTCTACCAAATCCAAAAAATTCCCAGCCGTTACAGGAGCATTATAACCATCTAGAACAATGCGGAAAACACACTCATCTACATTGGGATTGTCTTTAACCTTGACCTTCATATCAACCGCAGCTCTTCCCTTCAATAGAGGCATATTTTTGTATTCTTCAGGCACTTCATATGGGAACTCAGCAACCATATCCTCTTCAACACTGCAGAAACCCAATGCCCCAGGAAGATCTCAGCTGCAGTCATGACAAGGGTATGTATGAGAATTGCTTATCTATGAGGATTAACTTTTTTTAACTCCTCAATCTGTATTTGACATGTGGGCGACATGAAAGTCACAAAAGAACCATGAGATGACATACTGACTCACTGAACCATACCCTACATGGGAATACAAAGGATAGCTATAATGAGAACGTTGTAGCTGTTTCACTTTCACGATCACTAATTTCTTGCCAGCCTCCTCAAGTGACTGCAGAGTTACTAAAGCTATAAACCTATAAATCCCATGACGGAGTTCAGAACCAAATTCAGGATTGTGCCCTAGACAGAAACGGGGACAGCACAAAGGGTGCAAAGTTCATATTTGTACATCACCAAAAGCAATAGAGGGGATAAGCTATATTAGCACGGTGGACTTAAAAAACTTAAAAGGGTAAACATTTCACGAAAATTAGTCGAAATTTTGTTGAAGAGCAGATCCTGCAATCCTCAGTTCCCATATGAGCAGGCAAGACATTGTCTAAATGTCCATGAGTACAGTTCAACCAGAAAAAAATGCATCTATGATACTTACCTTCCAACGTAATTAAGAAGCTCCTTTTGTTTAGGTGCTACCGCATCCCTGTTCCTATCCTCCACAATCTGCTGAAGTTCATCCATTCCAGCTTCCAGTTTATCAAGCAGTTCCACTCCATCGTCTTTCTTGGATTCAGCTAAGCCTGAGATAATCAAACTCTTACCCTGCTTAAAAGCTCTAGAAGCCTGCCTCACATTCTACATTTTACAATAAGAATTGTCAATGAACATGAACCAATCAAATTGTTACGCAAAGGGAAGTAAAATGCATACAGATGGTGCTATAGAATTGCGAGAATAAAATTAAAACACCAAGCGATATGAAGAGTGGAAGGTCCTTACCCTCTCCACTGAATCAAGTGCCTTGAGTCCGGAGATCTTGAGACTATCTGTGATATCTTCAAGCGGCTTTTGTACTTCCCTTATAGCTTTATTGTCAATAGGCAAAGCATATCTTAACAATGCTCTAGGGTCCTTAATCGGTGGCCCAGATATTAACACTGAGATATCAGGCAACGCAGGGCCAGCGGCAAAAGCATTAGGTAGCCCCTCCAATGAAGGCACTCCTGTTACCAACCCAACAGATAAAGCAATAGAAATCACACACTCCTTCAACGAAAAAGCCTTCTTTTTCTGCCAAAGAGTGAGCAAAAAAAAAAAGTCAACAATAAGCTCATTCAAGCTAGTAATTGAGACCCATCAACAGTTAGCTCCCTATATAATCACCCAGAGTCAGCAAGAAAACAACTTTCACCTTCAACGAAGTAAAATGAAACCAATTGATGTTTAAAAATCTTATCTTTTCCCAACCCAACAAAAAAAGATAACATACAACAAACACTACTTATTACCTGCTCACAACGAGTCCCAGAGTCACTGGGAAGCTTAAGTGAACATCTGAGCTGGGACTGGCTAGGCCAAAAACCACCCAGATGACCTCTGTTTGTGGCTGGGAAACCAATGTGGCTTCTGGGCAATATGGGTTTACCCACGAGTCCGGAGTTGACTAAAGATGAATAGCAGTGGCATGGGATTAGAGCTGCCATAGTAAGCCCACTCAAAGACATTTCTCTACAAATCACAAAAGACATATAAAGAAAGGTGAGTAAGTAGTGGAAAGTGGAGAAGATAAGACAGAAAGGGGAAGTGTATAGAGAAGAGGGGTAGGTGATGGCGGAAGATGAATGCTCTTAGGCCATCCTCTCGCTTTGGATAAGATAACCAAAACCAAATTTTTAGGATTATGAGGGCCCATTGGTGTGTATCCTTTCGGCTTGCAATTTAGGAATTCAATCAATGCTTTAAAAATTAAATAAGTTTTTTTTTAAATCAACTAATATTACACCTCTAAATTAAAGATTAAATAAATTTTAAATTTTAAAAATATCATTAAAAAAATTTATATTTAATTTAGAGTTTAAATAAAAATTATTAAAACTCATAACCATTGCTTTCAATGGGGGAAGTAAAAGTTAAAATAGCAATTCTATAACCAAGTTTGGGCCTTATAAGGATATATGGGCTCTTCAAGCTCCTTTGCATCTCTGGGTCGTCTTATCTTATGTATATTCTCAGTTTGAGCTCAGTAATTCCTTTTTTTTTATCAATTGAAAAGGTTTGCGTTCAGATTCTTTAATTTAAAATTTTTAGATTTAATGTCTGTTTAAATAAGTTTTTGGGAGGTCGATAAGTATTTTTCTCTACCACAAAAACTTTATTAAAAAAATAAGTGTTTAGCTGTAAAATAAAAAAGTGCTTCTTTAATAGATATGGCTTTTTTGGCAGCCAAAATATAATTTTTTTTAAAGTTCAAATTTGAAACTTCTCAAAAATAATCTTTTTTAGGTAGATTTTTCAAATCAATTAATGATCATATTTTTTAGTCACTTTTGCCCTTATATTTTACACATAATTTCCATAATAC
>JANIPN010000001.1:43807240-43820205 GCA_027478595.1 Erythroxylum anguifugum
ATATTATCAATTTTGCCACTACTCTCCTCTCCCATGCACAACTGGCAGCCGACCGGCACGTCCGTAACTACCACCACCATTTCCGTTGCGAACTAACAAGTAACAACTAACTACCGCCTCCATTATTATCCCCGAAACTGTCTCTCTCTCAATACGTTTAAATACCTTAGAGAGAGTGTGTGTTCCTCTCAAGAGAGATAGACACAAAAATCCAAAGGAAACATCTTGGCCGTGGAGGGCTAGGGTTCGCAGAGACAACAACAACCAACATCGTCGTTTGTTGTCTCTTGCCTCCCTCTCCCTCTCTCTCTCTCTCTCTCTCTCTCTCTTCCTCTGCGAAAACCCATTTAGTGACCCTTCACGATGTCGCCGTTGGCACCGCCAGACGCCTCAAATGACGATGACATCCAAGATATGGCTTTTAGAAAGAGAGGCTGTTGCTTTTGCTTCCCGTTTACAAAACCTAAACGAACATGCGGTGATTTCGGATCAATGTTTTGGCAAAGGATTGGGTCCGTTGAAGGACACCCCCCCTCACCCACCACCGCACAAAACGGTAAGTGGTGGAACAGGAGGTGGAAGACGGTGCAGGACTGGTCGGCGGTTGTGGCAGGTCGTCCTAAGTGGACAACGCTCTTGAGAAAGATTAGCAGAAGGAGGAACAAACATGGGACCGAGAAATTCAAGTACGATCCTTTGAGTTATGCGCTAAACTTCGATCAAGGTATGGCGAGCACTGATCATATCGACGATGATATCTTTACCCGAGGATTTACGTCCAGGTACTCCATTTCCGGAAAGACCTCCATGGATTTTGACAGAGACTTGCGGGCTTTTACGTGATTGTTGCACGGTGACAACGGAAATTGGTGAAACAAGAACAGACGCCGCCAAAATTGGCGGTGGGTGCAGTAGTGCAACGCCATACGTTGAGAGGGCAGTAAAGAAGGGTAAGTGGTGAGGAGCCGTGAGATATGACAGACGAGAGGTTGACTTTCTTTTTTCTTTTCACTTTTCACTTGTTTTTATTTAGTATATAAATTAATCACCTATTTTTTCTTTTTTCTTTTTACATTAATTTATCTTCTGTTTGATTTTGTAAAGGCCAAGGCTGTTGATTAATTAAAAGAATTATGTAAAAAATTAAATGATTTAATTTTTATAACAGTATAATATTAATTAAATCTTTTAAAATTTAAATATATTATTTTACTAACAATCAATAAAGTTTAAAAAACTAAATCGAACCGTCCAGTTTGATCATAAAAAGTTTGAACCAGTCAGCAGTCTAATTCGATTTTACCTAATAACCTTTATACATAAAAATTAGCCAATTTAATCTTTTTTCAGCCGAATCAAATATTCCGATCCGATTTTTTAAACTTTAATATAACCTATCCCAATCAAAACCTTTTAGAAATTTGAGTCTCAACAGAATATTTTTTTTGTTATCTACAAGGTGTTTTAGGCGGGTCTTAATAATAGGAAGACTTCTTTAAGCTATTCTGATCTAAACTAATCCCCACTTAAATTGAGTAGGTCCTTTACAAGAAACAAAACTCTGATCTTAAGTTTTAAATAACTGCATATATGAGAGGGTTTAAACCTACAAACTCACTTAAGCAAAAAAATTTCTTACCAACTAACCTGCATCTTAGGATTCCAACGTAATATCTTTACATAATATTCTTTAACATCAATCAAAACCACCAACGACTGTCTATCAACCCATCATTTCCTTTTTTTGGATTGATCGTGACAATACTGGTAACAGACAAGCATGGGCTGTTGTCCCATGTAACATAAATCGGGATACCAAACATTCCATGTTAGTTCAACAAAGAACACAATGTTAATAAGCTTTTGCTTCAATTCCCACCGCTCATGAAGGTTATCCTTATCCATCCTTGTGTTACCTTTTCCTTTCCTTCTCCAGCCATCCAAAATGGAGCATTCAGTTTTAAAGAGATTTGTTTTTCTTATAATGGAAAATCACAATTGCCTTTTTGAAAATACTTGAGATTTCATTTTAAACTTAGACGGATATAAATGCAAGAATACAGTCTTATCTCAATTTAATAAAGAGGTTATTTCTTATAAACTCGTATACAATTATGACATGAAGATATAATAAAAGAAATTAAATAAACATAAAAGTGATAATAACGATAATAATAATAATAATAACTGCTAAAAAGAAAATAAATAATAATAGAATAATTAAAATTTTCTTGTACAAAAATTATAAAACAAATTTAAGTAATATTATATTTATACCCAAACTAAGAGTCTCTTTCTAGCAATTTGAAAATGATATAATTTTATTAAAATACAAATTAATTAAAATAAGGTTGAATGGAAATAAGATATTTATTATACACAATAGATATATCATATTTTTATTTGTCCTTCTGAATAAGACAATCATTCAGGTTTTTCTCATTTTCTCCTTTAAGTGAAGTAATCTGAAAAAAAAGAAAAGAGATTCCTTTGGGTTGCGGACCCACCGTACTACATCATTCTGGCGAGGGCAATACGTCCACGGTCCATACTCCATAACTTGAGTGAGACTACGGAAATGCAAGGTAAGAGATACGTGTCGCCATCCAGTTACGGATAAGTAATTCCGAGAGCAGAACACGACACGTGTGGCGCCGAAACTTGTATGTCATTAGAGGACAATTAAGTCATTGACATTAAAGAAATGCTATAATTAAGAGCCTTACGTTTTTTTTTTTTTTTTGCAAAAAGGACAAATTCGCTTGTTCTCAAAATTTCTTTTACGTCCAATCTATTTAGTAACCGGGAGAAAGAAAAAATAAATTAGTTACATGTAAAAGAAACAAAGGAACAACAATTTTGAGAATAGGTGATTACGTTCAGAAGAAAAAGGACGTATTTACTTGTTCTCAAAATTATTATTTCCCTTGTTTCTTTTACATCAAACCTATTTATTAATTAGTAGAGAAAAAAATAAATGGGTTAAATGTAAAGAGAACAAAGAGGACAACAATTTTGAATACAAGTGATTATGTTCCGAAGAGAAATGACGCATTCATCTGTTACCTTTACATCCAACCCATTTATAATAAATGGGTTGGATGTAAAAGAAACAGGGGCAACAATTTTAGGAACAGGTGATTACGTTCCGAAAAAAAGGGACGTATTGACCTGTTCTCAAAATTGTTATTCTCATGTTCTTTTTACATCCAATCAATTTATTAATTGGGAGAGAGAAAAAATAAATGGGTTAGATATAAAAAGAACAGGGGGCAACAATTTTGAGAACAAGTGATTACGTTCCGAAAAAAAAGGACGTATTCACTTGTTCCCAAAATTGTTGTTTCCCATGTTCCTTTTGCATCCAACTCATTTATTAACTCAGAGAGAGAGAATAAATGGGTTGGATGTAAAGGAAATAGGAGGGACAACAATTTTGAGAACAGGTGATTATATTTTGAAAAAAAGGGACGTATTCATCTGTTCCCAAATTTGTTATTCCACCTGTTCCCTTTACATTAAACCTATTTATTAATTGGGAGAGAGAAAAAATAAATGGGTTGAATGTAAAGAGAACAGGGGAGACAACAATTTTGGAAACAAGTGATTACGTTTCGAAAAAAAGGGACATATTCACCTGTTCCCAAAATTGTTGTTCCCTCTGTTCCCTTTAAATCTAACCCATTTATTAACTGGGAGGGAGAAAAATTAATCGGTTGGATGAAAAGGGAATAAGGGGACAACAATTTTAGGACCAGGTGAATCATTCCGAAGAAAAGGGATGTAATCACCCATTCTCAAAATTTAGAGAAAAAATAAATAGGTTGAATGTAAAGGGAGCAGGGGAACTTTAATTTTGAGAACATGTGATTACATTCTAAAGAAAAGGGACGTATTCACTTGTTCCCAAAATTGTTATTCATCCTGTTCCCTTTATATCAAACCCATTTATATACTGTGAGAGACAAAAAATAAATAGGTTGAATGTAAAGGTAACTTTTCAAGGGAGCAATCTCTATTAGTTACTTCAGGACTCAGCCTAGTATTAATAAATTCTATATAGTTCTAATTTTATAACGCATTTCCCTTTGTTATTAATTTTTATTATAAATCATAGCAAAAGTTAATGGTAGGAAAAACAAATGCTGTATAATTAAAATTATAATTTTTTATAATTTTAAAAAGTTAAAAAACATTAATAATATATTAAACCAAAATCTAATAAATTTAACTTTACTTTTTAAAACTCATCTATGATTTATCTTTTTTTTTTCCTTCTTTTTCCAACTTTATTTTTTAACCTTTTGTGGTATCCATCACTTTAATTTTTTTTGTTCTCATTTGACCAACTTGAATAATTTTAAATGTAGACTCCTCAAAATTGATGCACAAAAATTAAATATTGGTTGATTTAATTATATGGGGAAAAGGGCTTTAGTTTCAACATGACCACATGGGGATGAGTTATAGAATTGACCCCACAGCATCCAAGATTTGAATTAAAGGGTTTCATTTTAAATATGAACTTATACAATTTTTGGTCACATTCCTTTCTTGGATCCCACCATCATTGCCCCAAATGAAAGGAACGGTTCATACAGAACACAAAAGGTTCTGAGTACGCATTGTCCCGAAAGGGATGTGGATATGGAATAAAAGGAATTGCTAACGATAGTACATATCCATCCTTTCAAAATTACCCTTTTATATAAAATTTTAATATTTATAAATTGATTTATGATTATTTAATAATGATAAAATTGAAATCTTGAAGGACTCTCTAGACCATGTCTCAAAAGACAATAAAAGCAAAAGCATTTGGTCTCTTTTCTTAGATCAAGTGCATAATGTGGAAAGCATTTGTATATGAACACTTATTGAAAGGTTGGGACTTTAATTATGATAAAAAGATCCCAATTTCAAAGTTGATGTTACAGTCTCTTTAGAAATGATACGTTCTGCTATTGATGTTACCAAAATTGCAATTAAGATTTAGTCTTGCTTTCAGCACAGAACAATCACAGAAAACTTGTAATCTCCTTCGTATACTGTATTGCTCTGCTCCTCCTCTCAACAAGAGGTGACAAATTCTGAAATATGTCTTGAATAATCAACTAAGTGTAAAACAGAGGAGAACCAAATATGATCTGAGCAATGAGGCTGTGGTTAAGTAAATATCACAAAGATAAATTAACTTTCATTTGTCCTGTGTTCTACTCATCCATGGCAACTCAACATTAAGAGAAGGTATACTGTTATTAGCATCTGAAGAGCTTGAGAACTTACCCTTCTTAGACCAAAGCCAGATTTTAGACACTGAAAAGCTCTCCCCTTTGGCCATACTGCTGATCTTCTTCCCCTCCAATTCACCATCAGGTGATGATAGATTCCTACTCTGATATGCGTTTCTTGGAAGGTTAGCATCACTGGGTTGCCGGTCATTTGAGAAAGCCACCCTAAGGTCTGAATTACCAAGAACATATTGATATGAGCCCATTGAGAAACATCTTCTTGCGTCCAGATTACTGCTGCTACTCTCTCCCCCTGCCTCCTCTGTTCCGTCGTTTAGCTTTCTGAATTTACCAAGTCTAACAGGCAAAACCTCCTTGTCAACAACGATTTCTTCAATTTCTACAGTTTTCTGAGTAGATGTTAAGCCATTTTCTGCATTACAACCTTCATCGTCTCTGAAATCATCAAAATCGAATATTGGGTTTTCCATTGGAAACCCAGGAGTGAAAAGGGCTCCTCTACAAAGAGGGCAAGTGGAGTTCGATAGTAACCAGGTATCTATGCAATTGATATGGAATGCATGACTACACGTAGGAAGCAGTCTTAGTTTGTCTTTCTCAGAGAACTCACACAAGCAAACAGCACAATCAAAAGGCTCTTTTAGACCCATTATCTCTTTATATTGAAAAACAGGAAGAGCGTCAATAAAAGCTTGATCCAGACCAGAATCATGGAGATGGAAAAGTTGTTGAAGCTGTCTTTGGAGAGCATCTGAACCAGAGATTTCTGGGTACCTACTGGACTGAGATTCAGCCGAGGAAGATGGGTGTTTTATAAGGAATCTAACAAGTAAGTGGAGCAGACCAGAGATGAAAAAAAGTACAGCAAGAATCACTATAACGAAAAGAACAGCAGGGCTAATTCTAGTACCAGAAGATGAAGATGAAGGTGGTGATGAAGGGGTTGATTCTCTAATATATGGAGACATTGCATAAGGAAAAAGAGGCGGTGAATATCTCAAAACCCCATCTCTCTGCTTGATTTGATACTGAATTCGCGACATCTTCGGATGAGCAGCCTCCAAAACCAATCTACTCTCTTTGCTCTCTCACATCCCACAAATACAAAACCGAAACTCCATAAACGCTCTTTGTAGCTCAAAGATGACGCGAAGAAGAAGACATTGCAGATGAACAATGCACAAAGCTGAACCCTTTTCCTTGCATTGATGCAAACCCAATAAAACCCAAGACTTCTTTCCCCTTTTCTGCTTGTCTCAAGTTCCAAAACCAGAAAGTTCCACTAGAAGACAGTAGAAGGAGTTGGTGCTGCACAACACAAATTTTCTTGTATAATATCAAACCGAATCCATTGATTGAGCAATAATGAGAGAAGCTGACATGTCGGGAAACACCAAAGTCCCAAAAACTTTACTAATCTTGATACTTGAAAGAGTCCACCATGAACGAATATTATAAAAGATCATTGAACATGGATATCATCATACTCACACCAACCCTAAAGAAAAATGAAACAAGCACCGAGTTGTTTCTCTCTCTAAAAGCACTATAAAAAGATGACTCTGAGGGCCTAAGTGATGGCTCCGGGTGGAATCTAAACAGAAGGGTGGCAGTGACAGCAGTTTCCAAAGGAGAGGTTAAGGATGCCAAAAAGAACCGGAAGTGGTGCCCACGAGCCTTTGCGGGGCGTGAGAGCCAGTTTAGTCAACTATAAGCGACAATGTCGTATTGTCCTATGTAGGCTTCTTTGCGGAGCTCTCAAGGGCTTATTGAAGCCCTCCACCCGTGGCTCTTAACAAGGCAATGTTTCAGTGCATCTAGGTGTAGGAATGACTGCTGACAAAGTAGTTGCATCAACCGTTGACAACTTGATCAATACGGTCCCCAAATCAGGGATCTGATTTTCTGTTTGGGTTATGACGTGCCTTTCATATTCTATTAAATCTTATCTACACATTTATATAAAATAAAGCATAATTATAATAAAGTAACTTAAATAGAAGATTTAATGTAATCAAACCAAATGGACGGAAATATTTTACCGAAAAACATTTTAAATGAATGAGTTTCTTTTGAAAATGCCATTCTATCTAAAGATTTGGTAGTATTTTTTGTTATTTTTTATATACACTATTATATTACTATAATTTAGTAAATTAATAAATTAATTTTTATATACACCAAATAGATTATTTAGTATATATATTTTTTATAAAATTATATATTATTAGAAATTTAATAATTTAATATATAGATATATATATCAAATAGATAATTGAGAATATATATTATTTTATAAAATTACATAATAAATTAACAATTAAAAATTAAGTTACAGTAATAACAAAAACAAAAACAATATAATATTTTAATAAAAATTTTGTTCAGGCGTTAAAATTGAAAATGTTATTAATTATCTATGACAAGAGACGTGGTACCAAACCGTACACCTTATAGAAATATGTTTAATTTATAAATATGATTTAAAGGGAAATTGTATTATAAGTGGAATTATAATTAAATAGACCGAATCCTTGAGAAAATCATGTGCAGTGCTATCGACTTTTTTTATTCGAATTAAATAAAATTAATAGAAAAAGATTGATTTGTTTATTAATATCATCTTGATGCTACCTTTGAAAGGTTCCTAGATTGATTAAGATATTTACTTTAAAAGTGCTGGGTTTAATATGTCTTTATTGAATGATACAAGTAGATGTATCACTTCTTTTTCTTAAGTTTTAAAGGGAACTAGAGGTAGGTTTTGGATTAAATTTATATTTTCTTTTTGGACTATAATTGTATTGTTCACTATTTTATCATTTTTAATAACTTTAAAATTTATAATAATTGTTTTTTTATAACTAATATTTATAATTGAAAAACTGAAAGTGGTAGTAGTTTTGCAAACTTTTCAATTTTACCGTAGACGTCTTTAGCATAAATGAAAACAAAAGCAGTCAATAGCAAAATAATAAAAAGCACAAAAGATTTGGTAATGCAGTTCGATACACCCTGCCTATATCTGCGGGATCTTCACCCAGCTTAATACATTCACTAACGACAATAATTTTTACACAAGGCTTTACTGAGTCGACATCACTCAACCCTTGATACTATCCCTCGTTCTCACTACCCGTGAAAGTAATTTCACATTCAATAATACGACCGTCTCGTACTAACCTTAACAAATGATTTATTTCAACAATCTATTAATTGAAAAACAATAAATAAAAAATACAAGTATCTGAGAAAATTTAATAGCAAAATCTGAACACAAATGAGATTGAAACAAAACAACTTTCCTATAGGTTTAGCTCCTCCAAAAGAGATCTGAAAGTTGTTCACACACAATCAATCCAACCGTGCACCACTCCATAAGGATGACAATCCAATATGAGCAATCTTCACACGATCAATACAGAGTCGTGAATCTCTTACTCAAAAAATATGTATTGCACCTTTTAATTGTTATCAATAAAGTAAGAAACACACCACCAAAGAACATACAAACAAACAGCTCACATCTTCAATAATAACCCATCAATTCACACAATGCCTAAGGCACTCACAATACTCACTCATAAACACAATTGTCTGTCTCACCAAAGTCAGAAACCCTAAAATCAGTTCAGGAATTTTTCACAAATAAAAACAATTGACGCACCTTCAACAGAGCACTCAAGATAGTTGTCAATTATCATACCAAAATACCACACCGCAAAGACCAATGTCCATCCAAAAACCCTTTACCACTCATCCGAAATTCCAACAATACCCCAAACGTAATATACATACTTCTTGTCAAGATATACATTAATTAAAGATAGAACTCTATCACAACTAGAAAATTATCTCTAATTAAATTCAATTAACTTAGATTTGAATTTTAAACTCATCAAAAGCATCTTAGATGTCTAATTATAAAAAAAATACTAAAACCAAATAATAAGATATATACTATATATCTTAACAATAATTAATATTCTTCGAATATGTATTGAATAAATTATCAAATATACCTAACAAATTTAAAATAATTAATTTTTAATAGATTATTTAATGTATCAATAACAATAGGGTTCTAATCAAGTGCATTTTATGATTTTTTAATAACATTGAAATTGATAATAATTGTTCTTTACAACAATAAAATTTATAATTAATATTTTCAACTATGCATAGGAAAAAATGTATATAAGAATTCTTAAATAACATATTTTTAAATAAATTAATATCATAATTCTATTCAACTAGTATTTGCATTAGTGATTAAAAATTTCAATCGGTTTAGCCTGTTCAACCGTAAAAACTTTAAATCAACCAATTTTTTCAGTTTAGCTTTTAACTTTTTAGTTATATTTACTTCAATAACTCATGTTATTAAAAAATGACCAGTTTATTAATTAATCAGTTAATTTTTATAAATTAATAAACTTTTATAAATTAAAATACAGTTTATTAATTAATCAGTTAATTTTTATAAATTAATAAACTTTTATAAATTAAAATAAGTCACTCCAAACTTTCAATGTTAATGTCGTTTTCACCGACTGCTAGTGGCGAGATACGGTGAAGTGGAAGTAATTGAGTGGTTGGTGATTAGAAGAAAGAATAATGTTCCTGGTGAAAAGGGTTATTACAAAGACATTAAGCAAAATAGCTGTATCTTCGCTTAATCAATGATTAAGTCTCTCTTACAAGCAACAATGATTGCAACAAAAACATAAAAGTAAAAGACATCATCTTTTATAGTTTAATAAATTTAATTTTTTTTTCTTCTAATTTTTAGATTTTTATACTTCAATTAAAAATAACGAAAAATAAATATAATATGAACATGACTCTTCCCCTTTGCACATGCTTCACATACTGATTTTAACTTGCTGCTCAATGGAGGTATACCAAGAACCAATCCTTTCTTTTGCATTTCAATCACATAATCTAGATTTGCATGCCCATACCTTTGATGCCAAAGCTGAGTTACTTCTGTCAATGAGAGACTTGCAAATGCTCCATCCACTTCTTGCATCTTTAGCTTGAAAATTTTGTTCACCATTGGAACCTTATGCACTAACTCCCCTTCTTCATTGAAAATCCTACACATTCCTTCTTCAAAGTACACCTTATATCCTCTTTCCAGCAGCTGTCCCACACTGATCAAGTTTTGATCAAGTTCAGGGATAAAATACACTTCATCAAGGATGGTACTTCCTGCTTTAGTATCCAATTTCACAGCCCCCTTCCATGTAACCGGCAAAACTTCACCATTTCCTATCCTAACCACCACATTAACTCCTTCATTCTTGCTCACAAATCCTTCCTTCTTCTTTGTCACGTGATTGGAACAACCACTATCTATTAACCACTCACATTCTTTCTCCTTTTCCACTTCAGAAATGCATATATTATCAGTAGCAGTTTCAGCTTCAACAACAAAAACATTCTCTTCGGATATGGCTTGGTTTGATTGGTTTTTGGTGTGTGAGGATTCAGGTTGGATGTTTGACATGTTTGAGGGGTTATTTTGAGTGTGTACATGTGTTTGCAGTTGGGAATATGAAGCTGATTCTGTCATCAGGTTTGTAGTTGGAAAATACTGGTTTGATGGATTTGGCAAGGCTGATTGAAAATTCTGATGAGTTTGAGGTATTGAGTTGGATTGAGGCATATTTGGTTGAGACATTTGAGGGTAATGTGCATAGGTTTGTGGAACTAAAGAAGGTTGAGGCATTTGAGGTTGATATTTAGGCTGTTGTTGAGGGATCGGATATGAACTTATGCAAGGTTGAGATGATTGAGTTTCTGGTTTTTCAATGAAATGAGCTTGATGCATTTGAGGTTCAGAAACTTGTTGGTATGGTTGAGGTTGGTATGGTAGCATGGTTGGTGAGGCATTGGTTCTTTGAAGTGGGTGTATTGGTGGTGACTTCCCAAAGAGTGAACTTTGGAGATTTTGATGCTCCTTCATCCACTTCTCATAGCAAACCCTCCTTCTATGTCCCCTTTTCCTACAAAAAATACATTCAATATTGTCATTCCAAAAGCAATCCTCAGCTGAATGATTGTTCCTCCCACAAAATCTGCAATTGACAAACAATCCCATTCTACTCATCCTTGCTCCTCCTTGCATTCGGTTCTCCTTATGGCCAGGATATTGGTTGGAATTTTGAGTGTTTTGATAGGGCATTGGTGAGGCATATTGTGTTTGAGAGTAGGGCTGATTCGGGTAAGGGTTGTTTTGAGGGTAGGTAAAAATCTGATGTGGTGTTTGATGATTGTGAGGCTGATTTGGTGGATAGTTTGGAGCTTGTACTGGTTTTGGGTCAAATGAACTGATCTGGTTTTGTGTGTAGCTTGGAGGATTTTCTGGAGTTCTAAACCTTTCAGCCTTGAGTGCAAGCACTTCCCCTTCTCTTCTACTCCCATGTCTTTCCTCATGCAGCTCCAAAACATTGAAAACTTGCTCTAAAGTGACAGATTCTGGATCATTTGTGAACTGCCACTCCAAAGGTGCTACACTTGCTTCAAACTTTCAATGGCAACCTACTCAGAACCTTGTCTACCAACCTCTCTGTACTGGTGTTCTCCCCAAACTCCTTTAGTTGCTGCAACAAACTCAGAAACCTACCCTTTGCAGCTGACACACTCTCCTTATCTTTCATGGCAAAGTTCTCAAAATTCCTCAAAATCGTTTGCTTTTTCAGCCTCAATGTTTGAGCTGATCCAACATACTCCACTTTGAGAGTATCCCATAGTTCTTTAGCACTCCTACAACCTGCATTTCTTAGCAAGATAGACTCACTTACCACTGACCTCAAGAACACCAAGGCTCGGAAATCTCTGTCCCTTTCTTGGTTCAGCCGTGTTTGGTCAGCTTGTGTCATGGCTCCATGTTCTTCAGCTACTCCATCAGTGACTACATTCCAACACTCACTGATCCTCAAACAATCCTCTACTCGAATGGCCCACGCTTTGTAGTTGTCTCCCGTCAACACCGAAATATTGGCCTGCACACTTTGTAAGTTCATCATCGTCGGATTCATACCTGCCATTGTTCGATTTCGTCCAGGCTAGGTGAACCGTGAAGCTCTAATACCACTATTGGAAGGTGCCCCCTTGAAGGTTGAAGAAGGCTCCTTCAGCTGCTGCCCTGTCAAGTTTGAATGTTGGTTATGGAAAATGATCGAACACCTTCAGCTCACAGTTCACGCCAACTCCAGCAAGCAGCAAAATACTGGAACTTCTGTCTCCTCTATTTTGTGATGAGAATGTATCAAGCTCCTCCTAGATAATAGCTTAAGTCTCTCTCAAATCAATGTACGTGGTGTTTGATTTTGTGTGTAATGAAAAGAACGAGGCTTTACTGAATGTAATAGTGAACAAATTCTGATTTTGCAACTTTTGAATGTATAAACACCACTTCAGTTACTCACTCCTTGGTGTACTAAATTTACTTCTGAAAACTCAACAAAATGGACAAAGCAAGGCAGAACAAAGTGATTGATTTGAAAAGAGTATATTGGGAAGTTTTGAGATTTTCATATGAAACAAGCTTCAGATTTAAAAAAACAGAACAACACCACTAATGTACTTTTTCACTTCAGCTATTCAACTACTAACTTGCTACTGAGAATCAAAATCAAAATCAAAAGGAATAATATAACAGAAGAACTGAAACTTGAATGATGATGAACTTGTATTGAGATTTTT
>JANIPN010000001.1:43902878-43919803 GCA_027478595.1 Erythroxylum anguifugum
TATCGATTAAAATGACCTTTTTAGTAGATATTTATTGATTTCTAATTCTAATTCTCAATCATTAAAAAAAACTGAACGAGCTTAACTTATTCAATCATAAAAATCTTAAATGGTCAATTTTTTAGTTTAGTTTTTAATTTTTCTGTTAATTTTTTTTAATAATTATTTTTATTAAAAACGATAAATTTATTAATTAATCGGTCAGTTTAATTAATTAATAAATTCTTATAAAATATAATAAAATAATTAATTTTTATTAATTTTAACTTCAAATTATTCTATACATAAAGATAATATTTTTTAATAATATTTTAATTTTATTCAATTTTTAATTAATTTTATAATTATCTATTAAACCTTTTAAATTAATTTTATAACTAGCCGTTAAACCTTTTAAACTTTACAGATACGTAGTTTACAACAAAAAGATTATAACAAGATCCTAACGTTTAGGTTTCTAAAAGATATTAAATTTGCTATAAATTTGAAATAAAAATCCCAATAACGAGAGAGAGAGAGAGAGAGCTCTTAGAATCCAAGGCCAAGACTCCACCGTTTCGCAGTTATTCTCTTTTCGCAACTTCTCCGATCTTTGTAATGGTCGCTCGCTAGCATCTCACACCTGTTCTTCATCTTTTATTTTTGGCTTTTCTCAGTGTTTCCCCATCTGGGTCACTACATTTTCACGTTTAATTCACATTCCACAAGTTTGTCCCCTTTTAGCTTCTAATCTCAACAGGGTCTTTACATTTCTTTTCTTTCTCCCCAGCGTTGGTCCAATTTTGAGCAGTTTTTAGCTTCTCTTTATCTGGGTGGTCTCGGATCTCAATCTTGGGTTCTGGGTATTGGATATTTCTCTTAAGTTACTGTCTTTGGATCACACGTAGGATTAATCTTCGCACTCGATGTCACAAGGCTATGCAATTGAGCTGTATTTCGATCCCGCACTTGAAAACCAGGTCTTGAAGGCTTGGAACGTGCTAGCTCGCCGCCAAATCAGTAGCCAACTCATTGAAATTGAGTCTCGACCTCACATAACTCTTTATTCAAGCGCCAATGTTGAGCCCACGAAGCTTGAATCAGTCATAAGGACTTTTGCTTCAAAGCAAGAACCTTTGGCCTTGTCTTTTTCTACAGTTGGGAGCCCTCCAAGTGACAGCAATGTCCTCTTTTTGGCTCCCACGCCCTCGCATTCGCTACTTCAGTTCCATTCTCAGTTGTGTGATGCATTGAAAAAGGAAGGCATTGAAATTAGTGAAGAGTACCGGCCGGATTCGTGGATTCCTTGTTGCGCAGTAGCTCAGGAAGTACCAAAGGTGAGAATTGGAGAGGCTTTTTGCCTTTTAAGAGACTTGAAGTTGCCTGTTAATGGGTATGCAATTGATATCGGGTTAGTAGAATTCTCTCCTGTTCGTGAGTTATTCTCTTATGTACTTGGTAACTCGGTAGAAGGATGATCGATGCACTTCTTGTATTGGATGTCTGATTACAATGTACTAGCTCTGAACAAAATTGTTTTTTATTGGAATTTGAATACATTAATATCTATTTCTGCTGATGTAGCCAATACAGGATGGTACTAGTTTGGTGTTTGTTAAAGAACCACATTCTATGTTAGAAAGATAAAATTGCAAAACTAGATTGTTGCTCAGTTTACCTTTCTTGCGTAGATTGTTATTCCATCATGGATTTCCTGACCAGTTTACAAGTTTCTGTTCTTTGTACATTCTTCATTCTGTATGTTGGATCAGAATGGTGTTCAAAAACTCTGTTTTAATCGTTATGTGCTAAGGAATTCATTCACTTAGTTCTAACTCAATATAGTCATTAGAAGCCCCATTATCATTTTTCGCCTATAATCTTATGTTTGAAACACCAAAATGCTCTGTACCAGTTTTGTTTCTTGTAATTCCATGTCTCAGTTATTTTAAACTTGCACCAATGCAACAGATCGTCATTCGTTGTAGGAATTTAGTGTTTCTGTTCTAACTCTACTAAATAGCAACAAAATTCAGAATCTCAGATATCAGTTGATCAACATGCATAGTGTAACTCGCTTGTTCTTTTGCACTTAAACTCTTTATTTGCCCCAGCCTGGCGTTCTGTTTAACCACTAGCCTAAGCTTTAATTGTATTAGTTGTCAAACAGTTCCATTCATATTGATGACCAGAGGCTGGCCACAGCACATCTTTCTCAATCTTAAATCTTCATGACAAGTCTGTGCCACTGTTCTCTACATTGGTCTGTTCCGTAGCTTTTTCCATTGGTGTCAGAAAATGGATTCCTGGTTGCTTTCATGTATCATAATTGCTCAGCTCCTTTAATAGTTCGTAAGTGTTAGGTTCATTCAATCAGTTAATAGGAGAATGATATGACCATTAAGTTCTGTATGGTGCTTGCCTTTGTTTTTGTTTTTCTTTTATCACATTGCAGTGCAGCCTCTTTCTGATGATTCAGGATCAGGGGTTTGTTTGCTGCTTAAACAGGATCAATTCAGACGGGAAGCTTTTTATTCTTGACGCTTTGTTTCTGCGCTTTTCATGTTTTTCGATGTTATGCCATATTCATGTTTGAAGGTGCGAATTGGCTTGTACGTTCTCCAGTTATAAAAGCTTAATGAGACTCAAGGTTTTTATCAATCACCACCTATCACTACCAGCAAAAATATGAAGACCTCAAGGCTTCAGATAGATTTGTTATTTTCCACAATCAAAATTACAAAGTTAACATCACGTTTAAAGTGTCATCAGGATTGGATGTTTCTTCTGTAGTGTTACGTACACGTGAATCAATCCCAGTGATCACATAAATTCTTAAACCGATACTTTCATCATGAACCTTTATGCCGCTGAAACAAAAATGGAGCAGTTTGACATTATTACAATTAAATGGTATTCTGTAATATAGTAAAGCTCTATCCTATGCAAGAAATCAAACCAGCTTCCTGATGACAGCCAGCAAGAAGTCACTCCACGTATCAATTGGACCTGGCAAGCACCAGTGAACACAGTCATTGTAACCCTTCGTCCATTTGTTACCCCAGTGCTCTGAAGGGTGTCCATCAGGCCTCATAAGCATAGCCCTGGTTATGTCCAAAACTGCATACCTCCTTCTTTTCCCACCTTCTTTTATAGCTGTTTCAATCTCCTCTACTTGCATGTTTCTAAGTTCCCAGTCGGTAGTCTCCAAACTGATTTCATCTTGACCAAAAGGACTTGACCTGTTGCAGTTGCCTCCAGTGTCCCAATCCCCATTCTCAAAATGGGATGGTGAGAATGTCCTTACCATTGTTACTATGTTCTTGCAGTTCTTGCAGTGATTGATGTGTTTTAAAGCAGCTCGAAATGCCATCCTGAGAGCAAAGCTAACACCTCGATCGGTGATGTTTGGTGCATTGCAGAAAACACATGCCACTACTTCTGAGCCTACATGTAAATATATTGGTCTGAAGAACCAATGTGCATCTGATATAACAACATAATCTATGGTATGAAGTTCTCTAGTCCAGTTCTTGTCAATCTTGTCGAGATACAAATCGTAAACGCCTGATGATGAACCGTTGGTCATTCTTTCCTCACCAACTACAAGAAATTTTGTCCAGATGACCTTGAGGGTGAAGTCGTGGACAGGAAAGTGCCATATCCGGTTCCTATCTTCAGAATCCTTGTAAACATCCTTTGGAGCTTCCTCCTGCAGGGAAAACACCATTTTTAGATTCAATATGAAGACCAAAACATAGTTAAGCATCTTTTAGTTGAGAGTTTAACTTCCACAGAATTACTATAAATGCTATTAACAACTGTCACATGTCTTCACACATTCTGTTACTTTCAACTCTTTTCCTGTGAGCACAAGATGGGCAGAGGAAATGATCCTTATTGGTACAGAAATAGCAACCAAGCTGTTCCAATCACAGCTACTGCATGCTCTGATACAGTAAATTGCCTTTTACAGACAAAGCTCATGATTGGCATGAAGCTGCACTCAGAAATTCAGGCTTATTTAGGTATCAGCGTAGATGAGAATAGCAGTTGCTAAGCATCTTTCCACTTGGTTTCTAAGATTTTGTTTCCAACATAATCATCAATTAATTCAAAACCAAACTCGCCATTTTGAAAAGGAAACTGATGAACAAACACCACCTTGGAATTCCTATCCGATGAGGCACTTAAAGTGACAAGCAAATTTCTAATGCATGCAACTTGTTCTCTGTCGTTTATTGATTCCGACAACCTCCTGAATATGTCAGAGACGAAAGGTCCAAAATTGTACGGTAAAAGGCTTAAATCTCATAATTTATGTTCATGAGGAGAGAAATGAAAGAGACATGAACTGACCTTTGAGAGGAGGCATAGCAGTGATTCCATGTGGTTTCTAGCAACTGAATCACCAACGAAAGCTAGTGTCTTTCCTCTGACAATTTCTAAGAAAGCATGAAGATCAAAGCTTGGAAGATCACATTTTTCAGGCTTCCATCTCCAGTTAAGGAAATCTCTGTCCACCCTCCCATGTCTGAAACAATTCTTTGAGTCTGGAATCGTTACACAACTTGAATTTGTATACTGAGAAACCTTATTAAGATCTGGTATCCAGTGACCTTTGGACAAGTCACAATTGTCTTCCACTACAAAACCAAACATCAGAACTCAATTCATGCCGTTGTAAAGTAAAACTCAAGGGAAATCCAAAAAAAGATAAAAGAAAAAGCAAAAAGAAAGGTACATGGGGTTGAAGCATTGATTGAAAGGTATTATACCCTTTTGTGGTTCCATCAACAGGAGCTTTTGATCATCAGGGTCATCATTTTTAGGCATGACCTTAAAAGGGTTTGGAGAAAAGAGAAGTATCATGCTGAAAATGGTGGTTAGGCCTAGAGATGATAACAAGAAAGGTACTGATCTCCCCATTTTGAGGCATCTTTCCTTGTGGCTGTAAAACAAAAAGGAAGAGAAAGAAGAAGAAGAAGAAGAAGAAGAAGAAGACTTCATTTTTCTTAGTCATGCAGATGGAGAGACACAGACAGTCATGTATGTGATTCGTGTCTGAAAAAGAAAGATTTATTCCCTTATACAAAAGCATTACATATCTTTGGTAATTGGCAAAGAATATTGGGAAGGTCAGGGTTCTAGTACTTGCTCTTCCCTCACTAAACACGTACGTGGACCTGGTTAAGGGCAGTTGTAAATCTATGATACGAAGGTCAAAAAGAATATCTTTATGTACTGTAATGTCAACCGTGCGATACAGGTTTATGACTTGTGGAACACCACTGGTTTAGCTGATTGCATGTGCTGTTTCCTGTTGTTGTGGACCGTGGTTACTTAATTTACCTGATTTTCCGGCGAAACTTGTTCGAAACATGAAGCTTTCATCGACTAATTTCGGCCTTGTAGTCATTACACGCTTTAGCTTTTCCCACTAACATATGTCTGAGACAAAAAAGACTGTCATTGTCATATATTTGGTCATAATTAAATGGAAGATTTGTCATCATACACGAATGACAGTGATTGTTGAATCAAATCAATCTCATCATATCTCTCTATCAATCCATGTTATACCTCAACTATAGTTTGAATTATTACCAATCTTGTTTGTTGGAGTAGTTTGGTATTTTTGGTCTGAATTCAACAAACATAATTCAAAATAATTAGGATTTGAAAGGACTTGGAACTTTTAAAAAATGAAATTCTAAATTTTAAATCAAATTTAAATTTAAATTCAAATTTTATTTGCTCTGCTCAGATTTGCTCACACTTGCACTTAATTGCCTGATTGGCGAAGCTTAATTGGCTCATAGCCATGGTTTCAGTATAAGAAGAAGAAGGTTAGAAATGGCGTTTTGTATAAATGGTATGCAACGCAGGGACAAATGTGCAAGTTGCTTGGCATTTTAACCTGGGAGACCATACAACTACCATTCAAATCGTGCCTCAACAATGTCCTGGATAGGAACAAACATCATCAAAAGACAAAATGAAGAAATGCGCATAGCTGAATGTTTAAAGCTGAGTCAGAACACAGACACTGGTTTGCACAGACCAAGGCATGGAAACTATACAGGCACAGGGTAACCTTGAAATACCTTATCAATATCAGCAGCATCCATAACATTTATGCCTAAAAATTAAATTTCTAAATATATCAAACACCATTTGAGGCAACCAAATTCATTTTTGATTTATCACTGTACAATAAAGAAAGGGAGGAAAAAGAACTCAATGACCACATTTAGTCAGGAAGTTTCCAAATTATGTTGTCACAAGCTCTTGATGTCCTAAAGTGCTCAGGTTTTTGGTTGGCCCTCACTTTGGTCAGACGAAAAATCCTTTCTGCAAAGCATTGTTGGTAATGCTGCTACTGCTGCGATTAAGTTGATGGCACCAGTTCGAGAAGTGTTAAAGGAGACAGAGGAGCCATCTTGCCCCTTCCCGGTCGGGATTTATATCTGGTTGAACAAAGAACAGCGCCCTTTGTAACTCGGTCCTTTTGTGGCCATGGGTCTTCATGAATCTGCCTTCCAGTTCCTTGAAAATGGGAACAAGTGTTAAAAATAATGCACAAATCAATATTTCGTGAGATAATTTGGAAGGGCAGTTATGCAGAGTGATCATTGCTTCCCTCCGCAGCACATCTCTACTCCTACAAACTGACCCAAACATTCCACTCCAAAAAGATAACATAGGACATAACAAAATTGAAAATCAAATCACTGAACTGTGTCCTCCAACAAATGGCTCACCTCTCCAAAATATTTTGAACCATTGCGTTGTTAACCTATTGCCATGATGATTGTCTGAAGCTGTGGAATCTATCGGATGGATCCCAGCTTCCATCAGGATCCTTTCTCTTGAATACACTGTTTCCCGCTCCACCAGCTACCTGATACATCTTCATCTGCTCCTCCGTCATCACTTGTGAACCGGGAAGAGTATGTTGTCTTATTGCAGAAGACAGTCTCTCCTCCCTACGCTCTCCATCACTAGCTCCAGGACCTGCATTCAGATCAAGTTGGCCACCCCATTTCCTGCTGTCAGAACTTGCATTGCTGCTGCCACCAGGAAGGCTCATTGCATACTGTCTAGGATAAGGAGATGAGACTACACAAGCAGGTCCTACTAATTGTGAAGGAACAGTAGGAAAACAAAGTGCATTGCCAGAAGATGATTCCATATATGCTGTTGAAGCACCAGAAAAAGTGTTTGATGCCAGAGGGAAGCTGGTTTCAAATGGGAATCCCGGATATTGGAATGGGGTAGTGGCTGGAAAAGGCACTGCTGGAGAAGATGATAACACTGAGCCCCGGTAAATTTCAGGCCCAAAAGTCGTGCTTGCATTTGGAGGAGCCAAAATCCTCTGCGATCCAGCAGGAGCAACAAAACTATGTTCTGCTCTACCGGGGAAAACTGATGGGACTGAGATGGCTGAATAGGTGTTGGCTGGAAGGTACCAAGATGAGAAATTTCCAAATTCTGCACTACTCATTCTTAGACCAGGAACAGGTGATGGAAAAGGTAAACTACTTTTCACCGACAGATTGTGTGGTGCTGCTTCAGGGGCAACTTCATCAAGGCCTGGTCCATTGTTTAAATCAAAGCCTCTGGAAATACTAAGTGCACCATTTGACAGTCCACCAGGTAGTGATGATTTGTTTGATATCGTAGAAATTTCAAAGCGAGAGCTGTTGTTTGAGAGAAATCCAGTGTCTGAGCTCTCATCAGCTTTGTTCAAGTCAAGATCAAATCCACCATCAGAGCGATCACGAGCTCCAGACTCAGAACAAGAAGCTCGAGCAGAATTTTGAGAAATTACATCTTCTAGACCTCTCTCATCTGGAATATTTAGGTCAAAATCTAAAGGAGTGCGGCCTTTTCCAGAAGCATCAACCATTGAGGTTTCACCAAAATTCAGACCCATTTCCAAATTCTTTCTAGGTTCAGCTGGTCGAAAAGCACTTGTAGCAGCCGATCCTTTCCACCCAAGTTCTCCCTTGGTACGTAGTGGGTTTTCAGGAAGAACAAATGGGCCTTTGGCAGCAGCAGCCACAGTAATTGAAGTAGACAAGGTTCCAGATATAGATGATAAGGGAATAGGCAAAGGACAAGGAAGATGAATAGTAGATGAGATATCAGGACCCACAGATTGAGCAGGCTCAACTTGGTTTCCATCATCAATCGAAAAGCCTTCATTCAAATCAAAGTCAAGCTTCACAGACCCGCCAGAGCATGCAACTGAGACTGAAGCATTTGCAACAGAAGCATGTGGCTCTATTATCGCATCTGATTCAACACCATCAGACTTGAAGCCCATAGATGTGTCACATGGTTCATTTTTTCGAAGGGAAACAATGGGCAAGCCTACATGAGAAGCAGATGCACCCTGCACATCTTTTCTATCTAAATTCTCTGCAGTACATTCAATATTATGATCTGAACCAGATGAAACTAAGCCTGTCCACGGTCGCTCATTCAGCTCAACATGACCTTCTGTCCTAGATTTGTCAGGGACCTCAGCCATGTGCTCCACAAGGGACATTCCAGAAGGAGATGGCAGGCTAGTATGATCACTTTTTCTGTCTGAAGGGTCCAGTTTAATGTCCACATTTTCAGATGGCTTCCGCTCTGTTGAGACACCACTAAGTGAATCATGATCAAGAGCATTATGCTTTTGAAGACTAACCTCCAATGATGAGCATGTTGGTTTTTCATTCACCTCCTTCCCACATTTTGCGCCGGTAACAGCTAATTCTGATACAGCTGCCACACTGCTTTCCTCCACTCTTTCATGTGCACAATCAGCCTTCCTTTCATCATTCAGTGCAGCAGTCCTGCCTTCAGATTTCACTGAAATGAAATTATGTTGATCCCTCTCACTTACTGATATTCTATGTTCAAGAGAGTGGTGGACAGCTTCAACCTCCCTCTTAATCTCAACCTTCTGAACAATAGGCAACCCTACAACTGAAGGATCACATGCTGGCTCAATTGACTTCACATCAGATCTCAAACAAGAAACTTCACCAGATTGTTGCAAATTTGTAAAAGAAGATATCCCTTCTTTATCTTCAGATTCAACCAAAGGAACTCCACAATCCCCAGACGTGTATTTGAGCATTTTGTCAGCCGAATGTCCCAAATCCTTCTTAGCCAACAACGAATCAACAGAATCAAGTACTTCTGCAATTGGGCCAGCATTGGTTACATCACTAGGCTTGCATTGGATTTTCCCAGCTTCTTCAGCCATGTGTTCTGGTTTGCTATCATCACCAGAGGATGACTCCTCTGCTACAGGTGAACTTCTGCGAGAAGTTGAAGGTGAGACAGTATCAGCTTTCAGAATTTCTCCTGCTGCCACACTTGCAAGCAGGTTCATCCCAACATCATCATCCTCAGGTGAAGCAGATGCATTAGCTTCAGAAATCTTTGCGCAGCTTTCAACCAAAGCATTTATGGAGCTCAAAGAAGCATCATAAGGTTTCCCCAATCTAGGCATAGTCCCCAATAGTGAGTCAGTAGCCTTTGATTCTTCCAGTACCTTTGAACCTTCTTCGTCAATTTTCTGCCGTTCGGCAGAAGCAGTCACAGCATTACCTTCATCATGCCCATACTGTCCATCTTTCCCTTGACATAAATTCGAATTCCCACTTGATAAATTATTACATCGTGAAATTTCACCTCTTCCCCTAGCTTTCCTGTCATTGTTATCATGTCTTTCAGGTGGAGGAGACGTTCTACCACTTATGGCAGCGAGATCATCCAAAGAACTCCCACTAGCACCTCTTGAAGGACTTCGATTAGTGTGAGGTAAACGCACAATGAGCCGCTGATTGTTTCCATGATCCACATTGGAAATATCAGGCACTCTATCATGTGAAACTCGAGTTGGTGATACCTTGTCAGAGTTTGAGCTCCTATTTCCAGAACTAACTTTTGCTGCAATGACCTCCTTTTGAGCTACCGAGGCAACAGATGCATGAACACCATGGTTTGATTTTTGATGGCGAGAAGCACCATTTGAACCTCTACTTACAGTCACGGATCCAGTGGTTGAGCTTCTTGCATCTTCCCTACATGAAGAACCGACTGTCTTTGCATGTTCACTTGAACAAGATTGGCTGTTGTTCTGAGACTGACTTGAACTGCTACTCCTTTCCTCTTTGATTGGTGTAAGAGGTGGATCTGAGGTTCCAGGCCCAATTAACATTCTAGAAACCTGAGTGGTCATGGATTTCATTGCACCAGGTGAAGATGACTTTGCAACACCTTCCCCAGCTGCAAGCTTAACTTGAGAACTTTTAGATGACAAAGATTGTGTTACAGAACTTCTAAATCCACCATCAGCAGATGCCCCTAGCTTTCTGCTGCCTACATGAGAAACTTCAGATGGGGCTGGCTTGGTGGGCCATGAAACACCACGACTCGATCCAGTTTTTGAATCATTCATATTCATCTCAGCTTCAACACGCTTCTTCCACGTGTCAACTAAACTCCTAGCTTTCTTCTGGACTTCAGAATTTTTATGAGTTCGCAAATGATTAACTGATCGACCCATATTACAAGATTGTAATGCATCAAGATTTACAGGTAGCTTGTCCAATGCTCTAAGTAGTGTCAAAAGAAACTCTTCAACAGATTTATCATTGTCCTTAGAACTGGTACCATCACCAATTTTCCCTTTGTGTACCTCCTGCAGCCATTCATCCAAAACAGGTAAACCCCGGAGCTGCACGAAATGCCCAAGACAGTCAACTCTATCTGTAACTGCTATTACATCAACAAGCATTATTCGACCAGCCAAATCTATTTTCTTATCGGTACTGTCAGATTGCATAAGTTGTACTAATCTCTCAACTCCTCCTAAATCAACAAGACCTCCTTTATCAGTTATTTTGGTGAGTTCAGACTTGAATACATGCTCAGTCCGGTTTTGACCAAAATCCCTATCCTCTGATTTAGACAAACGTTCCCGTTTAGCAGGTTCAGAAACCTGATCACTCCGTTCCCTCTTCTTAACTTTACCCTGAGATGAGAATGAAGTACTGTTCTGAGCAGTATCTGAATTCGGTTTTAGTGCAGATGTTGGACCATTCAAGGGTTTAGGAGAACGGCCTCCTGACGGCACTGCCCCATGCATCTCTAGTCTTGTCTTGTCTAATAACTTGTCTACTTCTTCCTGCCGTTCCTGTATCAAAAAATTAAATATAGATCTAATTAAAATAATAATGAATTACAAGAAAAAGGAAAGCAAACGGGAAATGCACTTACATTAATATAATCTTTATCAGTTAACCACCATAAACACGTGTTCTCAGTATCATAAACTCTTCTGCACACAAATGAAGATATCCCTGAAGGAAGTTCAACACCTTTACGAAGGAAAGCGACTTTGCACGGATGGAGTAATGATGCAGCCGGAATTTCATCCTTATGGAATGAGTAGAAAATTTCGTTAGGTGCAGCTTCTAAGAAGGCACCTTTTCCAAGCTTAATGTCAGAAGGTCGGTAAAGCCAATTGACCCCTAACCTGAGTCTTTCCTCTTTTCCTGTAATTAGCTTCCGAATAATTCCAATGAAAGGTGGGGAATCCTGGGGCGGCTTGAAAAGTGCGCAATCACCAACATAAATCTTGCGTCCATCCTGCAATTAGTGATGGAAAAAAATCAACTATATTGGACCAGTATGCTACTGGGATAGCGGGAAACATTCAAATTAATAATAAGTTAAACATATTTAAGATTAGCAGAAGATTTAAATGAGAACGCAAACATCCAAAGCAATAAAAATAAAATAATTTCAAAAGAAGTTGAAAACAGTAACGTTAAACATAGCATCAAAACATACCAAAACAATCATAAATGTGGATAAAAATAATTGAAAACTCATAGGACAGCAATTATGAACCAAGAAAAGGGTATCTTTGAGAGAGGCTTTTGGCAATTGAGCAATTACCGAAACACACAGACATTCTGAAGAGGATAAAGTGGCAATTTAGGAATCCGTTGAATCTAGAAGAAGAAGAAAAGGGAAAACAATTACAACCACCACGAAAACATCGGTAAGCCTGAGCCAACTCAAAACACAAAGCATACAAGATAAGATAAAATATTAAACAAAACAAACTGGAAACGCAGAGATACCAAAAAAGGTAATTAAAACGCAAAATAAAAAGCATAATCACAAATCAGCTTCAACAAAAATTTCAGAGAAAGGATCCAAACGACCAACATCACTGAAAAACTCGAAGAAAAAACACCTACTAGCATACTCAGCTTGGTCAAATACCCCAAAAATTCAACATCCAAAAAGAAAAGGAAAAACTAACCAGTGTAACACACAAAATGAATAAATAATCCAGAAATGAAGAAAAAAGGACCGAGAAAGAGCAAGATATATACTTTAAGGAGAAAATTAGAAGATGATGAATAATCAGGAGAAAAATCTGCTGCAACAGCTACAGTCGTCGAGGAGTCAAACACCGGCAACATGTGCCGCTACCAATTTCGATTCTCACCACCGCCGCGGCGACCACCGTACCCACGCACACCAGCAACTCCGTTTCATATCTGTTCAACAAATCAATCCCACTTCTTTCTTCACTTAAAAGAACCATCAATCCCAATCCCAAATCGATCTCGAAACTCAAATCGAGACAAACCCTAAAACCACCAGGCACAACATGGCCAAACAAAAATTAAAAAATCCTAGATCAGGATAAGAGGGAATCAACAAAAGGTAGAAATTGATATGGGGAAAAGCATCAGATTGGATTTTTATTGATGGGTTTGGGCTTGGAAGGCGGAATTTCCCTCTCCTCTTTCTGTTAAACTTTTTTGGGGGGTTTCTTTTTGTTGGATTTTCGGGTTTTTTATTCTCTCTCGGCCGTTTTATTATCAGCGAATCGGATCGAGAGAGAGAGAGGTGGGTGAAGATAGGTGTGTTTGTGACTGAATTAGCGAAATCGAGAGATTTGGTGCGAAGAGCTCGCGACAGAGAAGAGAATGAGAGAGAGAGAGAGAGAGAGAGAGAGAGAGAGGTTGGGTCCTAGAGAATGGGCAGTATTGGCAATGTAACGAGTGTCCGGGACGCCCCAACGGCGTCGTTTCAAGGATTTCATTACTTTTTGTCCCATTTGTTCATGTTTGAACTTTAAACCCTATGTACGTCATTTTTTTCATTGTTATATAAAATATTTAAAATTTGATTTATTTGTGTATTTAATGATTTTTAATCCTTTCCTATCCCCGTAAACAATTAGTTAAAATTTCGGTTAACTAGTATTTTAAAAATTAGACTGAAAATTAAATTGAAAAGATAAAAAATTTAAGATTTAAAAAATTCGATCGATATTAGATCATCATAAAATGTTTTAAAAATTAAAGAATTAAAAATATAATTAAAAGTGATTCTTATATAAAATTAATTTATTTATTTTAGTTTATAAGGACTTATTAATTTACTGAAATTAGTTGATTTTTAACAATAAAAATAATTAAAATAAATTGGACGATTCAAGATTTTTATAATTAAACTAGCTAAATCGGTTAAATTTTTTAATCTCTGTGATTAACTTGTTCTTTATGTTTATTGTAAATGAGAAAATTGAAGAACGGCGGTCTCCCTCCCCAAGACCTCCTCAACGATCTTTGCAGCTTAATTAGCGATAGGAAGAGTCGAATTTTACAGCTTATCAGGTACTAGCAAATTTAGACACCATCATATATATTCTTTGGTTATATTTTATTTTTATTTATCTATGTATTTATTATAATTTTATTTACATAATTATTTAGTAAGCCAGTTTTACTTTTTTACTCTTTAACTTGCATCACTTTTTTATTGTCACATTTAAACATGGGTCTACCGGGAACAATCTCTCTACTATATAGAGATAAGGTTGCGTGCTTTATTGCCGGACTTCTAACTGGGTGCAATGATACGAGGATAATGATAAGAAAAATAAAATTTTCATTTATTAAATTTTAAATATTAGTATAGTTGAATTTTAATCTCAATTTAAATAGTAATAAGTTGCAGTCTTTCCTTAACTTAGGAGATTCCACAATTTCAAACTTATGGAATAAGAAAGTATGGTTAATCAATGGCAGAACATGGAAGATGTTAGATGTCACTGCCCTTCCGCTATCCGCGGGGGATTCATAGCCGTAGATTTCTCAACCACACCGTAAGGTACTTGCCAATCAGGAGAATCTCATCCTGATGGGTCGCACTTTACAAAAGAATTATTATATAAATGAAACCCAAACTTCATCTTTTGTTCTTTTCTGGTGATTGTGAGGTTGGAGTTTCCATTATTAAACTTTTTTCATCAACATCATGATTTGATTACCGTCTACATCAAATGGGTCGTTTGATGGTGACAATCGAGACAGTGACTTGATTTCTTGTTGCTTTTTGATGTTATCGCTCCTGTTTGTGTTCGTGTTTTTGTTTAAGCTTTGATCGTGTGTTTTGACCTTTTGCCCACCGGTTTGTTGAAAGCGACGAGCAGTGGGAGAGTCCAGGACTCCTCAAGATTTAGTCGACATGTCACGGTGTTTGAATGAATATGGGTCATAATTGGGGTTGGATTTACACGAAACTCGAATATTATATACCAAATGATATATTTTTTAATTTTTAATAATTTTTAAAATTAAATTCAGTCGAATTTGATTAATTTAAAGTTCGAAATTGAGCTTTGGGTCTAGCCAAACTTTAGGTTATACTCATGTTTTGAATATAAAATTTTAAATCTAGACTCGAGTCTGACCCATGATGAAATTACTTTGGATTAAACATAGATAAATTATTTTGAAATTTAATAAATTTAGGAGAAAAAATGTTATTTTATTTACATTCAAATGGAGTTAGATTATGTTTCTATTTTTAAGTCTTGGGTTCATTTTATGAAAATCATAATGACTATATTGGTCAAAATCAATGTTTTAAAAATTGGATTATAAGTTAAAATTATAGATAAGAGGTTTAAGGTTTAAAAAGTTCAACTATATTAGGCCGTCATAAAATTAGTTAAAGATTGAATCAAATTGAAAATTTTAAAATATGATGGAAAGAAATTGTGTTTTCTTATCAAATAATTTAAATTTTAATTAAAAAATTATTCAATTGAACTTAATTTATTTATTTTAGTTTATAAAAACTTATTAATTTATAAAATTGAGCATTAATTCAATTTTTAACAACAAGAGTTATTAAAATAAATTAAATTTAAAATTTAAAATCGAAATAAAAAGTTAGTCAGTTTAAGATTTTTAAAATTAAATCAGTCGAATCAGTTGACTTTTTTAATCATTTATTAAACTTTTGTTAAAATGAGTTTTTTTTCAAATTTTAAGTAGTTAATTTGATAAATTTTATTGTGTATATTAAAAATTTTAATTCTTAAGATAAAATAATTGCAAAATTGTTTATTATAAATATAAAAAAAAGAGATAATGTGAAAGGAAAGGGAATTAAAATATAAAGATAATAAAAAAGAGATAATGTGAAAGGAAAGGGAATTAAAAAAATACTAATGTTCTTAATATGTCACCAAATATAATTATGTTATCTTCACTTGTTGTGTTTTATTTCCCATGTGCTGAGGTGGCTGGTGACCACATGAGGCCTATCTTTGAGGGAACAGATCCTCTGTTCCTATAAACCTGTTTCAATCATATTTTATTAATTTTCATCCACACATTTACGTACGTAGAACAGACAAAAATATATGGTTAAAAATTAATGGTGCACATTTAGAACAGGCTATTGGGCACAAGTGATCATGTGTCATCTTTCAAACCAACCCTCATAAATGAAAATCTCTCACTTCTCTTTTTTTCCCCTTCTTGTTTTAGTATATTTAAACAATTAGGATGAGTACTTATTTGATTTTTATTTACTTGAATATTAATGTTTATTTTATAATTATTGAAAAAACCCAACCGGTTCAGTCGGTTTAACTGTAAAAAAATTTAGTTGTCTAATTTGTCAGATTAGTTTTTAACTTTCTAGTTTGATTTACTTTAATAGCTCTTGTTGTTAAAAACTGATCAATTTATTAATTAATTGGTCAATTTTTATAAATTAATACGTTTTTATAAATTAAAATAAATCAATTAATTTTTATTTAGCAATCTCTCTTTTTAATTAAACTTCAAATTTTTTCGAAAAGTAAGGACAATTTCTTTTAATCATATTTCAAATTCTTTAATTTTATTTAATTTTTAACCAAATTTATGACAGTGTAATATCGATTGAATCTTTTAAATCTTAAACCTCTTATCTTACTAATTTAACTTCTGGTCTAATTTTTAAAACATTGGTTGTCAATAACTGAGCCTATGTTAACCACGATATAATATTGTGAATATGATTATACTCGCCAATTTAATCGAGAGATTACTTTTAAATTTTTTAAATTTTGTCTTTGGATAGAAATGGTAGTAGTTTAGGTCATATTTGAACCACACTTTTTTTTTGGTTTTACTTAAATCTAATTTAAAGTTCAATACAATCCTCGTTGTGTTCTCGATGTGGACAAAATAATGAGACCACTCTTCATGCCATTAGAGATTGTCTGTAGGCAAAGTATTTTTGGCACCAAATTCTTGGAAACACTTCAGGTTGCTTTTTCTCATCTTCTATTGATGACTGGCTTAACATGCATATCCTTGACCCTAGTTTACCTTATACCTATGTCTTGAATATTGTGAATGGCGTTTGGGTTATGTGGTATGCTATAAATAAGGATGTTCTTCAACATGAAGCGATTCCCACATTTGCTCAACATCAATGGCATACCATGTTGATGTTGGAAAATTTGAACCGGATCTGATCCGACCGCAACGGAATAATCACGAAACTTTTTCGTGATTTTTGATTTCCCGAAAACCAAGATCTATTTAAATCTATAAAATGATTAA
>JANIPN010000001.1:43935887-43948537 GCA_027478595.1 Erythroxylum anguifugum
ATCTACATTGACTTAAGAATGACAATGATCGAGTTTTTGAGCTCCTTCTTTTGATCGACAGTAAGCTGAAATTCGATAGTTTTAGAACGTTAAGATGTGATTTTTGTCATTCTAAGTCTAATTGGGCATTCCGCGACGTAACAACAACAACAATAACATTTAATAAAAATTTTGTTAAAATGCGAAATATGAAAAAATTCAGTAGAATATAACTTTACTTATTTTCAATAGATTCACATATAATGCAACATAATGATAATATAAAATATAAATAAATAAATATATAAATAGAAAAATATGTAATGTCATACATATATTAAAAATACAGTAAAAATTAACAATAAAAGATAAATTAAGTAAATAAATACACAAATCAAATATTACAAGAAAGTAATTAAGTTAAGTAAGAATTTGTTTATGTTAAATAACTAAGAGGAAGATACTACGTAATCAAAATATTAAGGTTAACTATAAAACACGTACTTGAGTATACTAAAGTTTTTTATTATGGCTCATGTCGTGTCATTCTTGATTACTTTTCTCAAGGTTTTTTTAGGCTTTTTTTCTTCTTATAGTCTCTAAGTACAATTTTCTCATATTTTCTTATTGGAACTTGAGGATGTCTCCTTTTAATTTGTCCGAACCACCTAAGCTTCATATCTCTTAATTTTTCATTAATACTAACCCTTTGAATGATGAATTTGTAGTACCTTATTGAAATTTATAACAGATTAATTGACCTTATCTTTTTTAGTAAAGTTACACGTCTAACAAATCATTCTCATCTTTATTATCGTTATCTTATAACTATAAACTTATTTAATGAGCCAACACTCAGCTTTATATAACATGGTTGGCCTGATAGTTAAACAATAAAATTTATCTTTAACATTAAGCGACATCTTCTTGTCACGTAAAACTCCTAATACACTTAGTTGAAGTAAATCTGATTTGATACAGGAGAGTGAGAGTATATCTTTTAAGGGACATCTTGAGTGAGGCACCGACACACTCATGTTCATCCTCCAGTCACCATCCCATTCACGTGTCTAAACTCTGCAGTTTTTTCTTTAGCTTGTGTCTGTCTTTGTTTTGTTGCCTAACTGTGGAACCCATGCGAAGAGGCTTGTCTTTAGTTGAAGGCACACTGTTATTAATACTGTTTATCTTATCTTGGTTAATGAGTTTAAACACATTGCATATGTTCATAACTTCTGTCGGGACATACACATTATGCAAAAACTCAGCTCTGGTCATGGTACTTAACTACCAATGCACGCTAGGGGGTACTCTGAAATTGTTTGGTCCACAACTCGTGTTTAGTTATAGCAGGAGTTCTTAAAAATTCACAAGTGGAGTTGTTTTACCAAATGATTAAAAAACTGAATCGATTCAACTGTTCAATCGTAAAAATCTTAAACTGATTTATAACAGTTTTATGATAAATATTTAAAAGATGTGAAATTCAAATATGAAAGAGTATAAAAATAAAGTTTGATATGTATAAAATTAGAGTTTATAATTGGGTTTAACATTAGGTCAGGCCGAGCTTAAACTCTCATACTCGAACTCAACTCAAAAGTTTATATTTGAGTTCGAACTTAGCTTGAATTTTTTATTTTTTAATTTAAAATTTAAAAACAATGTTTTTATATTCAAAACAACATCATTTTGTGAATATTTAAGCAATTGCATTAGAAACTTCCTTGATCTATTATTGCATCAGATCTTATATCATTTGGATGGATTAGATCAGAGACAAGGTACATGGAATATACTGATCTTCTTGATATGGAGGAGAAGCAGAATGATACATAGAAGGATCATGAACAGCTCCATCTGTTCAATTATATGGTTAAAAACATGGCACGGAACACAATCTGACAAACAGTTTAGCCAAGCTATGATACTGTATTGATAGGAAAAAACCATGGCCAGAGAAGCACTTCACATGGGACCTGTATTAGGACAGCCATTTCACATGTGAAGCTGCCACAGTGCCAAGACAAAATCGTTTTTGTGATGCACTTATTTGCAATGTGGAGTGTTATTTCTGGTGGAGTTTTTGCTGGATATGAGGCTCGAGTTGCACTATTAAGGTTGCTGGGATACACAGTTCTTTTCTTTCTAAAAGTTGGAGTAAAATACTCCACTTGAAGCTTAATGATCATGTGTTTCTGATGCATAACAGTTTCTCTAATAGTTGGATGTAAGATTGTGTATTACTAGATCTCTCTAAATCTCGCCCATCAACAAAACTTTTATCGGGTTATTGTTATTATATAACCCGACTCATTTTTTTATCAGGTTGTTGGTGAATAATATTCTTTTTTTTATATTTATACCATTTTTGAGGATAATTGATATTAATTTTGTATTTATTTACTTATTTCTTTTCTTTTATTACCTTGTTCTATATTTATTGTATTATTTATTTTTTACTTATTTTTATAGTTTTTTTATACATATTTTATTTTATTTTATTAATTATTGTCAATTTTATTTTTAATTATTATTTTAATACAAATATGCATCTTTCGTTCCTTTTTTTCCCCCTTTATATGGGTCAATTAAAAATAGTTTGTTTATTAATTAAGAGTAAAACTACGTACTGTCAGATTTAACCAGATCCAACGTATCAGGAGGATTAAAATGACAAAATGATTAGTCTTCTTTTACTTTCTTGTACTTTCAAAGCCCGACCTACCCTTCTGAGGTTTAATTGAGAACTGGTAGGATTCTTCTCTATATGCTACGAACTAGCAAGTACCCTAGTAATGCAATTAGACATACGAACTTAAACTTCCCGAACTGTAAATTTCAGCTTCATCCGAGTTAACGAGCCTACTTATTAAATGACCTTCCCCACAAAGTGTTGTCTCAGTTTAGCTCACATGGGCTGTCGATACTTTAATCCCTCGAGTCCCCACTTCACGAAGTACTGTCTTTGTAACGAGACTAATCTGCATTTTATATTTGTTACGGAAAACTTCGGTATTCAATGAGGACACTTGCCTGGAAACTCAAACAAGATGATAGCAGGTAAGTTGATACTGATGCATCAGAATTGATCCGGGATACTGGGTGCAACATGGTCGTGTGTTAAACTGTATTTTTTAACGTAAGGATTGTACAACATTGTTAATGCCCCTAATCAACCTGATATGATTGGCTCTTAATCATATTGATTTGATCAGATTCATTTACTAAATTCTGTCAGAAATTATCAGAGCTTAGTGATGATTACAGTCCACGTTAGTCCCATAAAAAAAACATATAAAACTATCCCATCAAAGAACCATTCGATCTAGTTGTCCAGTAAGACCGAACTGGACCTCATGATTTGAAGACAAGAGTTCGATCTACGCCTTCCTCCTTATTCCAAGTTGCAGGCTAAGGAACCAAGAGAACAAAATTCAGATTTAACTCACATGAGTTAGTGTTCTTTTTGTAAAGAATGAGGTTGTTGTAAAGTGAGGAAGCACAAGTTCTAAGTTAGTGCAAATATGGCTTTACTTAATGTTCACGTGGTATGAAGTGCCAGCTACTAGCTGCAGATAGATGTAATATGTCACGAGATTCTTGGCTTCTCTGATCTTGAGGAACAAAAGCGAACTAAAAAGTGTACAAGCATGGCATTTGATGGGCCACTGTTTCAGGAACATAGTAGCTTTTCAACAAGAATTTGCATGAAAGTTTTAGTACGGATTCCAGTTGAGTCCCATGCCAAAAGCAAGCTTTTTTCAGGTTTTTCTTTCTTCTGTCAGGACCTTGTAGTCACAGTTAGTCAAGTTTAGTTAAATCATGACAGTTCTTCTGCCTAAAGTTGCAGTTTAAATAATTACTTTTCAGGAAATCTTAGTATAAGGTCCCTGAAATTGTCAATTTCAGGTTACCATGCTCACATGATGAGGTATCTTGAAGGTCAATACTAAGATACAGCTTTAATAATTAAATATTCTTACCAGATGTGAGGTTTTGACACTTTGTGTATAATCAAAAGTTTTTCAGATTCCTACCAACAGAGAGTCAGACCCTAGAATTTACAAAAAAAAGCAAATACAATCCACTTGAGTTACATTTATGGAATCCAATTGAGCAGACATGGACAGGAAGGATTATTCTCTTGGGGTATCAGAAACCTGACTGTTCTGAGCTCAGTTTCCTTTCTGAAAGATGAACAGTAATTGCGCCTGTGTCGCCTGCAATCTCCGTGATTGCCGGCAACTGTAGCATAACCTGCGGCAATTTAAAACTTTTGAGGCCATTCAACTAACTAGTCTAAGTTGATGTTCTTTTGGAAAAACTTTTTTCGGAAACAACTTCTCTACCGGTTAAAAGTAACGCTGCATACACTAAACTCCTTGGGTCGTTGTTATTGTTGTAGTAGGCAAGTTGGTGTTCTGAGATGGTCTGTGTGAAACAGTAAACATCCAAGTAAAGTAATTTACAAATTGACTTTAGCAATCATGGAAAACAAGCTGAACTTGATAGGATCTAATGAGTAGCTATTAACATGAATCATATTAAACTATTCCTTTATTTTATGCTAATCAAGTTATAAAATGATTGAGCTGGACCTTCTATTTGCGTCCACAGATTCAAGAACTGAGACTCTCACTGCCAATGATCTCTCTGTTTCTGTCTCTTACACACTCATACACATACATTTAACACTAGGCTGTGATCATTTGTCCATCTCATCACACTTTTCAATCTGAAACCTGGACCACACTGATTTTAAACTTGAAAGATCCAGAATTGGATGGGTAGTATATCGAACAGATTCTGCTTCATCTCAAATGTTACTCTGGTCTCAGAAGAAGCGAACTTTTAGCTCAACAAACTTCTTCTAGATCACCTTCATCTGGGTATTCAGCAGTTCTCTGCTTCCTCTGTTCTTCTCTGGACTCTGCTATGGCTCCAACAGTTTTAGTGGCAATCGAGAAACCTGACAGCTTCTCGATTGTACAAGTCAATGCTTCAGACTCACATTTGTTTCCTGAGAAACAAAAATCTGCGAGCCCCAAGCAATTCTCATGGTTTCTTCTCCTCAAAGCTTACAAAGCCTTTACCTTCCTTTCATGGCTGGCAATGGTTTCCAAAGCCATGTTTACTGCTATTAAGAAGCGAATTCTCCTACCCAACATCAGGGAAGATGAGCCAAAAAGTAGAGGAAGGTTGTACAAATTTATCAAAGTGTTTCTCGTCATATCTGTAATATCTTTGATCATTGAAGTTGTTGCTCATCTCAAGAAATGGAACCTGAACCTGATACAAACTTGGGAGGTTCAGAGTCTAGTGGAATGGTCTTATATGGCTTGGTTGTCGTTTAGACTTGATTATGTTGCTCCTCTGGTTACAGCACTTTCTAAGTTCTGCATTGTATTGTTCCTGATTCAATCTCTCGATCGATTAGCACTCTGTGTTGGATGCTTCTGGATTAAGTATAAGAAATTGAGGCCTACCATAAGTAATGACGCATTCGACATTGAAGACCCTTCTAGTTTTCCCTCGGTTCTTGTTCAGATTCCCATGTGCAACGAGAAAGAGGTAAAGGAAAAAAAATACATCCAAACTTTTCCATTGAATTCTCAAACAACAAAACATTCCAAAACATCTACTTTCGATGTTCTTGGCATTAGAATCCATGTTTCTGAATCTGATGCTTAGAGCTTGAATTTTTGTTCAGGTGTATGCACAGTCTATTTCTGCAGCTTGTCAACTTGATTGGCCAAGGGACAGGTTTTTAGTTCAAGTCCTCGATGATTCAGATGACGGTACTCTTCAGCTCATGATTCAAGATGAAGTCTCCTCGTGGCGTCATAAAGGGATTAACATAATCTATAGGCACAGATTGATTAGAACAGGATATAAGGCTGGTAATCTTAAATCCGCCATGGCCTGTGACTATGTTAAAGATTGTGAATTTGTAGCAATCTTTGATGCAGATTTCCAGCCAAACCCAGATTTCCTCAAACAAACAATTCCTCACTTCAAGGTAACAATCGAATTCAGAGTCATGAATTTGCTGTGGAGATTATTTCAGCAACTCTGAAACTTAGATGTGGTCTTGGCAGGGAAATCCTGAACTGGGTTTAGTCCAGGCTCGCTGGTCCTTTGTGAACAAGGACGAGAACTTACTAACAAGACTCCAAAACATCAATCTCTGCTTCCATTTTGAAGTGGAACAACAAGTCAATGGAGTTTTCCTCAACTTCTTTGGATTCAATGGAACAGCTGGTGTGTGGAGAATCAAGGCTTTGGAAGATTCAGGAGGTTGGCTTGAGAGAACCACAGTTGAGGACATGGACATAGCAGTTAGAGCTCACTTATGCGGATGGAAATTCATCTTCTTAAATGATGTGAGGGTACTGTGTGAACTTCCAGAGTCTTACGAAGCTTACAAGAAACAGCAACATCGCTGGCATTCTGGTCCAATGCAGCTGTTTCGTTTATGTCTTCCTGCGATTATAACTTCCAAGGTTTACTAAATTCTCAGATCATTTGCTTTCACTTTCTCAAAACCTGTAAGAATCTAACTCCCAAGGTTTCATATTCTGTGCAGATATCATTGTGGAAGAAGACCAACTTGATATTCCTATTCTTTCTATTGAGGAAACTTATACTTCCCTTTTATTCATTCACTTTGTTCTGCGTTATACTCCCATTAACCATGTTCATACCAGAGGCTGAACTTCCTCTTTGGGTGATCTGTTATGTGCCCATCTTCATGTCCCTTTTGAACATCCTGCCTGCTCCAAAATCCTTCCCTTTCTTGGTTCCATACTTGCTGTTTGAGAACACCATGTCTGTTACAAAGTTCAATGCCATGGTTTCTGGGTTGTTTCAACTTGGGAGTGCTTATGAATGGGTTGTGACTAAAAAGACAGGAAGATCATCTGAATCTGATCTGTTAGCCTTTGCTGAGAAGGAATCAAAAACGTCACATCAAGGGAAGATTCTCAGGAGGCACTCCGAGTCTGGCTTAGAACTGAAAAGTAAACTCAGGGAACAAGAAACACCAATTGATGTGAAGAAGAGAAACAGACTCTACAGAAAGGAGCTTGCACTTGCCTTTCTTCTCCTCACTGCATCTGCAAGAAGCTTACTATCAGAGCATGGAGTTCATTTCTACTTCCTGTTGTTCCAAGGGTTGTCCTTTCTAGTTGTTGGCTTGGACTTGATTGGTGAGCAAGTAAGCTAGCTGAGAGCAGCTTTAAAGTTCCTCCATTTTTCCTTTTCTACACACTTTCTTGGTGTTCATACAAAGTATGAAGGGCTAATGCCAGTTATTTGGATCTGGTTTACACTACATACAGTGAGTCTGTTATAATTTTAATCTGAACTTATTGGATATGAATAAGCTATTGAAGTTGGAACTTGTACAATCATGAATTTCTTCTGATTATCCTGTATGAATAATGAAGACCTAACGTAAAATAACTGAAAGTACTAGTATATTAGTGTAGATGATTCTCAAGCTTCTGATGTATAGAACTTCTATTCATCAGTCTTTTTTGGTTATGCATTGTTCATTCACATCCGTAACATCAGAAGAGTCAATGAGGAAAGTAACTTTCTGCAGATTATAGACTCTCATTTTCCTGGAAAAGAATGCATGGAAAAGGAGAAATATGCATGATGAAGATAAAACGTACGATATAATGCTAAAATGTGTAAGCACAGAACCTTGCATTAGCTCAAGGACTTCGTGACCATGACTCTGCACAACTTTGAGCACAACCATTATTAGAAGCTGATAAGCTTCAGCATCTTCCAAAATTGCATGTAGTGCATAAAAGTTGGGTGAGAGGTGAAAGATAATGCCAAGAGATATCCAAAAATCATTCCTTAGTAAAACTTGGAATAAATAAGATGAATATGATTATGCTTGATCAAAGTTGCTTCAACAACCAAAGTTCTTTTTGACATTACTGAAGTGCATAACATGGGTCTTATTTACGTATTCAGGATTGAATGTGACAGAAAATAAACAATAAAAACACAAAAAATACCTAATTTCATTTCCATAATTTCAACCGAGTTTTTTGGATCCAAAACGAACATGTTTTCATAATGACCCATACAAAAGTTGATCTCAAGAGATGTCCTTTTTGCAACTTTTTTTACCATGCAAACCTCTTTGACGATTAACCTTAACCTTGTATATACTTTTCATATCGAATTTCTCCGCCACAAACTTAATACAGATTTGACTCACACTGATAAGGTTTATTTTCTTCGCTAAACTTCAGCCTGTTAACTTAGATCTTTTATTGAGTACTTTGTTATCTTTAATCGGATCAAATAGTAGAAAAATACATATAATATAGATATTAAACATGTACTAATCAAATGTTACTAGCGTTATAACATAAATCAACTCTTAAACATTAGTTTGAACCAATTAAATTCTATTTAAATTTAATAATTTAAGATAACTATAATAAATTATTAATTTAAGTAAAATCTAATTAGTTTATATAAAATTTCAGAGTTAATAAATCGTTACATAAATAACATTCGATTAATATAAAATAATATTAATAACGTGTTTATTTTGTTATTATTTTTAGTTAAATTTAAAAAAGAGTGTTTACCGAGAAATACAAATTAGAAAGAGTATTTTTTATAATTTTAAAAATTATAAAATTTTCAAAAAAATTTTAAGTTATAAGAGAAATTTACGTCTTTTATTTTTTAAAAAATTAAAAGAAAAATACTTCTGACAGTACCTGTTTAGGCTTGGGCCTAAATGGACACTACAAAGTCCAACTCGTTGAAACGGCGTCGTGTACAAGGATTAGCTGAACTTCATCTAATCATCTTCTGCAACTTGGTGGAGCAGATGATGTGGCGCGGTAATTTTCCGGCTTCAGGCAAGGCCTTTTCTTTCACCCTTTTGTCTTCTTTGATTGGTTGCCGAGAAAATCCAGAATTGCTTAAGAAACCCATCTCAAGATTGCGTTTTTATTTTCCTTTTCCGAAGAAGAAAGGTAGCTCAACCACTTACCATCTTCTGTTTTCTTGTACTTCCTCGGGAACCTGACATGTTTCCTTTGGGTTTTCAACTCTTTGAACCATCATATCATTCCTTTTGGGTTGTTTCTTTGAGAATTTTAAAGGTTATGTAGATTGTTTCGTTGTTAGTTTAATAGGAGTTGGTGGTTGTGTGTTTCTCTGAGTACTTGGTGTAATGCTTCTCTGAATGTTGTGGCCAAATATCTGTATTAGAGCACGATACCTTCAATTCATTGTAATTGTACTAGCTACTATACTTTGATGGTTATCATGTACTAAAAGCTTCTTGCTTTATGAGTCTAGTGTTGGTATTAGACTATTTGTTAGTGAACATAAGAAAAACCAATGGCCTTTTCTTTCAATATTCTTTTGATTTGTATACAGTAGACTTGGTTTTGATGGGAAAAGAGATTTTATATTGCAGGGAAGGAGGAGTAGAAAATGGTTCTGATGCAGACTCTGGCAACTAGTCCAGCAAATTATGCACTTCCTCAACTATCTGCTGCTGTTAATTTCCCTGCTCTAACTTTAAGTTATGCTACCAATTTCTTCGGAGTATCCAGTAGCCTCAGGAGGGAAAGGTTTGCTTTCATATCTTTGAGGAAATGCTCCAAACTGAGTTCTTGTGAAGTTGAGTGGGAAAAGGAATTTCCCATGCAGACAGGCCTGGGAGTTTGGGAAGACCCTGATGAAGGAAGTGGCAGTGATTACGATGATGAAGATGATGAGGAACTGGAAGAAAATGACATGGATTATGAGAGTGACTGGGAGCAACAAATGGATGCTTCACCAAGTGCCATGACAATTCAGAAGTCAACCTCGGCTAGCCGAGAAGAGGAGGATCTTGTGGAAGGTCTCACCTTTTATCCTTGTGTTGTTTGGCCTACTACCACTGTTTAATATTTAACCCTTTATGCTTATTTCTTTGCAAATTATATAACCTCCATAGAGGTGGGGGTATCTTAGATGACCTTTTGGTCATACTTCACAGATTTTCAGAAAGAGACTAATCATATTTATGCATGATTTAATTATGAGAATTGAAAAAAATTGTTGATGAATCCCTGCTATTGAAAATAAAAGTTTATTTGTGTCATACTTCTTTTCGTCAAACTACGCTTCCCAATCTTATATGACTTAAGATTAGGGATGCTCATCTGCCTCCAAATTTGTATTGTTCTTTCAGCATGAGGGAAAAAGACTTTGCGAGTAATTTCTGACATTTTGAGAGCTCATGACATAGCTTTAAATGGTGATTTGTACAAATGTTACTCTGCAATCCATCCTTGTGAAATTCAACTCAACTTGGAGAGTTTCAGCCAACTTAACCAGAAACATAACCAATACGCATCGAGTTGTCAAATCTTAGCTTGCTTTTTCCCTTGCATATGACTTTGTAGTGCTTGCACCCTATGTTTCCTTCTTTGTAATTTGAACCACTTTTATATGCATCATTTCTGTTGTGGACCTTAAAACATTATTTGGTTGAATACTTGTGACTATTCTGTATGTGGATATGAAATAAGTAACTCAGTCTGTCATTTCTAATTGTTGCAGAAGTTGAAGGACTTTTAACACCAGAAGAAAGAGTTATTTTGCAGCAGAATCCAAGCCCAAATCTGGAGAAAATATCAACTGTATGTTCTTTGTAAATTTTCTTCTTCACATATGTGGTAGATTAGACCTTTATTTGCTGCTGGAGTTTGGTTCCAATTTGGAATAGTATGCCAAAAGAGCTGATTTCTTTAATTAAACTGATCCAGTATTGCTAGATAGAATAATTGGTAAAGGCCATGAATATGTACTTTTCACATTAGCAGGGGATTGGTTTATTAATTCTTCCATTTTATACCTCTATGATTTAGGCAAAATGGAAGCCACTCCAGACTCTCGCACTATCAGGACAGATAAGATTAATGGACAAGCTACTTGTAAACGGACTTGATATTGACAGTGTTGATAAGGTGCGTTTTATCCCATTTGTTTTAACTCTGTAACATATTTTCTTAAAATGTTTGTTTTAAGCAGCTAGCCCATTAATTAAGATGGTGAAACAGGATGGTCTTACGGCTTTACACAAGGCAATTATTGGGAAGAAAGAGGCTGTTATAAGTCATCTTTTAAGAAAAGGTGCAAGCCCACATGTCAAAGATCGGGTGAGGACATCATTTGGAGTACCATATATATATATTTTTAATCGTGAATTATATAAGTTCATTTTCCCTATGTTGTGTCTACTTCATATCAGGATGGCGCTAGCCTTCTACATTATGCGGTTCAAGTTGGTGCTATACAAACTGTAAAGTTGTTGATCAAGTACAAGGTTGATGTCAATGTTGCTGACAATGTGAGTTTGCCTCTTATATTTTCATATCTCCATATTCCTTTGATCTTGTTGCGCTCATAACAAAACCTCCACACAGGAAGGATGGACTCCTTTGCATATTGCTGTTCAAAGTAGAAATAGACATATAGTTAAAGTTTTACTGGTAAATGGTGCAGATAAGACCAGAAGAACCATGGTAAGTGTGTATAATTGTAGACTTGGGAGCAATGCTCATATGGGACACTACATTACTCATTGATTTCGATCCTTTTTCTTCAGCATGGAAACACGCCCCTGGATCTTTGCTTATGTTATGGCAAGGACTTCAAGTCTTATGATCTTGCAAAGTTGGTGAAGACTGTGCCTGTTGACAGAGGCATATGATGGGCTATTACAGGAAGTCTACTACAACTTTGACTTCACTTTATGGCATGGATGATCATCAGAAAATTCATCGAATATCAGAATGATACCTATATCATCTGAAGTGCACAAGTATGATTACATATCGACCTGTGGGCTGAATATGGCTATGAGATTTATGCAGTTCAGCTGGAAATGCTATTAATTATCTGTTCTCAAGAAGAAAAAGTGTTTCCTGTAGAAGCTCATGGTTGATACCGGCTTTGCCATTGCCACAAATGATGAGGATTCCCCAACGAGAATCAACTGAATGGCAAGTTCTACCTCTATTACTAGCAACAAATTCTTACACACGGTTGAGACATGCTTGATTCAGTGTGCGATAACAAAATCTTACGTCTAATGTATACTCTTATGGCATTCCAACGATGTAGGTGTATTTTATGGAAGCTGAAGTGCTTTCTCAAACTTATCCGTTAGATTCCTGATCTCATTCTCTTCCAATTTGCTTCCTTGACATTGCCAAGTAACAACTCTACAGACAAGCAGGTACTAGTTTGCAAAACCACCTGGTCTGATTTTAAGTCGACTTAGTTTCACGCCGTGCTTCATTTGGAGGGTCTGACTCGGTCTGAATCGGCCGAAGTTGATCCGGCCAAAATGTAGACTTTTGATATTGCAATTTACGCGTTATACGTGATCCAAGTTTGCACTTCCAAAAACGTAAACGATGGAGATGAAGAATGAGAGTGCAATACGTACAATCATGCAGGGGAACACAGATTGAAATTGAACGTTAAAATCCACCGGCGAAACCACTTTTTTAGAATACAAAATGGATCTTTTGACATGCGAACGCATTCCGAAGAAAGGTTCGGCCCAGAAAAGCCCAAGAATTCACATCATCCAAGCTCAAATAACTATGCTCAATTTTGAT
>JANIPN010000001.1:44270449-44284895 GCA_027478595.1 Erythroxylum anguifugum
GTCTGGGACCAACTGGGGAGTCTGGGACCAACTGGCACATGCCTAACGTACCTAATCTCATCTGTTTTTGTCTCAAACCCCACAGTTTTTGTTTCTTTGGGAGGTTGCCTGGTTTATGCCCTTAGGATTCTCTTCTTGTCCTTTTCACTCTTCTACTTTATAATATACGTATACATATAAACACATTTTGCTTCCGCAAGATCGATAACACAGACTCATCAGTCTTCCCCAGCCGACAGTTTGTTAATGTATATAAAAACATCAAGGTAATGTTAGGACTTAACGTTAATGGTGGAAAAGTCCGATGAGGACCACGTAACAAGTTTTGGATTCATCTATAGTGTTGTCGTTGTAATAAATTATTATATTAAAGAATGCTAAATTTTCTACCCGTTTAATTATATAACCTTAAATTAGATAATTTTTAATTTTTCAGTTTGATTTATTTTAATATCTCTTGTTGTTAAAAACGAACAGTTTATTAATTAATCGATCTCGTTTCGTAAACTAATTAATCTTACAAACTAAAGTAAAACAATAATTTTCATTTAATAATATCTTTTTAATTAAATTATTAATTCTTCGATGAATATTTCAAATTTTTTAACTTTATTTAATCTTTAACTGATTTTTTGATAATCCAATATTGGTTAAATATTTTAAATATTAAACACTTTGTCTGATCAGATTAACTTATAGTTCTACTTTTAAAGCAATAATATTAAGAAATAAGGCTTCTTGAAATTTAAGATTCATTTTTTAAATATTTGAAATGTATCTTAATCCTCTTATGTAAACTACGACAACACCCAGTGAAAGTCTAGTTGTACGCAACCTTACTATTAACTACTGAAGCAATTGTTTCCAAATTAATACTCTTATGTAACTAATACATATTATTACTTTTAGAGGTATATATTAATGTAAATTGGTAATAATTAAGGAGAATGACCTTATAAATTACAATTTAATATTATGTTTTACATGAATTCACTGAAATGTTATTTGAAAACAATCTTTTTATTAGTTACGGGTAAGGTTGCGTACTATTGAATCTTCTCGAATCTTATTTTCTAGCGAGGTTTTTACTGAGTGGTGTTGTTGTTGTTATTGTTATTTTACGTTAATTCACTTAAATGAACTGATAAAAAAGTTTAAATTTATTATGAAATTTTAATTTGAATGCAATTTGAACCCTTATTATTTAACCAAGTGTACGACAATTATAAATATTTATTAAATTTCTCGAGACTTTCAATAATATTTCAACACAAAATTCTATGTGTATGCGTTGTCTTCAAAGTCAAAAAGACAAAAGGTCATTTTCTGTTAAAATGTTTTTTATTTTCTCATAAATACTGACTACAAACTTCACCTTTGATTGGACGGGAGTAGACCGACGAGATTACGACCTGAAATCACGTGGAAGTTTTATACTAATACATCACCGACGGTTGATTATGAATACGTGTGGAAAATTCCCGGCTCAGATCTTGGCCTACCATGACCCTTCATGTGCGTTACGAAATGTATGCCATAGACATCGTCGCGCTGTTCTTGCTCAATATAATCAATGCATTGTAATTTTTATATAAACAAAGATAACATCATCAACAATAATATAAATTTAATAATGATTCAAAATTTCTAATTACAATAGGAATTATAATAAATATAGAAATGAATATAACTTTAGATATGAAGTATTATCCCAAAGGAGAATATAAAAATACTGTCTTTTTTCATGTTTCGTCTATTCCTTTCCTCCCGTACTAACTAACCAAGTATGATAAGATTAGAGAGATATTCCGTGTTTCATATGCTAAAATAAACATCTAGCAAGGTAAAAAAATTCTTTATTAAGATAAAATAACTAACCCATTTGCTATATTATCAATTTGTTGTTGTTGTTATTATTATTTTTGTATGTGCCATTTTAGAAATAACTCTCTATTAATTAAAGGTAGAAGTATGTAACAGACTAATAGTGGATCTCCCCAGGCCATAGATTTCAACATAATAAATAAATTATGTTTATCTTTGATACACATATTTTACATATATATATCATCATCATCATCATATTCCGAAGTCCAGCAATGAGCAGAGTCTAGGGCCTCTATATTGTAGAGAGGCTATTTCTAGTAGACTCACATACAAATTTTACAAGATAATAATGATGCAGGTCAAAACCGTAAATACTTAAAAACAGACAATATATAAATACCAGAAATATAAAATCGGTAAAGAAAATACTAAAATAAAAATAATAAGAATAAAATAATATAATATAATAAGAATAAGAATAATAATATATATTTACATATATATCATGCGTAATATAAATTTAGAAAGAAGCTCTCAACTAGTTAAAAATAAGATTGCGTATTATTGAACTTTTTCAAATTCCATGTGTGGGGTCGTTGTTGATGTATACTACATAATATGTATCATATATAGAATATCACCTAGGTTCGCTAAAATATGAAATATTATTAAAATGTAAAATGACTAATTTAAATGAGTTGAAAATTTATTTTTATCACATCAAATAAAGGTATTTAAATACTTATTAAGTTGAAATAAACCCTTAATTAAACTTATAACTATCTGATAAAGTAAAATTTAGCTCTATTATTACCAATTATTTAATGGAGTAATTATATATCTCATTTAAGAATATTATTATTTAAAGAGTAAAAGAAATTTTTTTGTAAATTTTATTTAAAAAATAATTATAAAACACACGATATATAAATATTTAATTTGAATTAATTAAATATCTTATACGACGATTTAATTTAACTCTTAAATTTAAATTAAACTAATGAAATTTATTTTAAACAAATAATTTTATAATTATTTTAAATTATTAATTTATGTCAAAATTAATGAATTTAAATAAAATTTGAGAAATAAATTAAATTAATATTTGGTTAATTCACATATAATAATTGTGTCTCAATATGTTTTTACCGTTATCAGTTAATTAATATTTAAGATAAATTAATTTAAAATTTTTAATTGAAGAAATTTTAAAAATATTTGTTTGAGAAGTCTTGTGTCTTCAACGGCAATCTAAATTATGAATTTAAAATTTAAATTATTGCTTTTTCCACCGAATTGAGATGTAATAATAAAAAAATAAAAAAATAAAAACATTAAAGACAAGAAGACGAGCGGGTCCCAGTTATTGCCAGCGTTGCGTTTCCGTGATTGGTGATAAGGAGAAGTGTGTCTTCCACCGGCTCTCTCTCTTCGCTCAAACTAAAAAGCATCTATCTAACCCATACTACTGTCTCACTCTCTCCCTCTCTTCCCGAACTCCTCATTTTACTCCGCCGCCATGGCCGGACCACCAGCATTGCTCCTCTTCTTCCTCACCTTCTCCTTATTTACTTTCCTCACTGAGTCAAATCTCGCCTACGACTACTACGCCAAGTCGTGTCCAAGGTTCGAAGAAATCATTCAAGAGACTGTCACCAACAAGCAAATCACCAGCCCCACCACCGCCGGCGGCACCCTCCGAGTCTTCTTCCACGACTGCATGCTCAATGGCTGCGACGCCTCCGTCCTCCTCTCTTCCACCGCTTTCAACTCCGCCGAGCGCGACGCCGACATCAACCTCTCTCTCCCTGGTGACGCCTTCGACCTTGTTACTCGCGCCAAGGCTGCTCTCGAGCTCGCTTGTCCTAACACGGTTTCGTGTTCCGACATCTTGGCCCTGGCAACTCGCGATCTTGTGTCCATGGTCGGTGGTCCTTATTACAAAGTTCTCCTTGGTCGGAAAGATTATAGAATCTCCAAGTCCAGCAATGTTGAAGGGAATCTTCCACGACCCACCATGGATTTTTCCAAGATCATTCAGATTTTTACTTCCAAAGGATTCACTCTGCAGGAAATGGTAGCTTTGAGTGGTGCCCACACCATAGGCTTCTCTCATTGCAAGGAATTTAAGAGCTTTTTGTATAATGATACTCACTATAATCAGAGGTTTGCTCAGGCCTTGCAACATGCTTGTGAAAATTACCCAAAAGACCAAACTTTATCGGTTTTCAATGATATTATGACCCCAAATGTGTTTGATAACAAGTATTTTCAGAATTTACCAAAAGGGTTGGGGCTCTTGGAGTCGGATCATAATTTGTACGATGATCCCAGAACCAGGCCTTTCGTGGAGATGTATGCTAATGATCAGAACAAGTTCTTTGAGGATTTTGCAAAGGCCATGGAGAAGCTTAGCGTCTATGGGATCAAAACTGGAGGGACAGGTGAAATTAGACGCAGGTGTGATGCTGTTAACTGAATACTTTAAAGTTCATCTTTTCCTTTTTCTTCCTCCTATGATTGAGAGAGGGAAAAAGAGAGATTCAGTGATGTTCAAGAAGTATCGGGTTTTGGTTCTGCATTTATTCTTTTAGGCTTTGAGGATCTGAGAATATACGTATACAATGTCTGTGTTCGTCATAGTCAAGCTTAATTATACATATTTGTTTTATGTCTACTGGGTTTCAATCTTTTCCCTGATCCTGAAAAGATCTGTTCTGTTCTCGTGTTGGTACCTTCTGCTTGATTGTAATAGTAACTCGAGGTGGTAATTGGTAAGAATCATAACTCGAAGTGAGGCCAAATTATATATTTTACAAGGATTAAATGTTAACTATAGATTCGTTGTTGGAAACTGTTATGGTAAGGTTTATAATAATGAGGAGAGTTAAGGGAAGCTCGTTTTGGTATTGATAATAGTAAATTATAGATTATTCTTCAAGGCCCCTGAGATTTGCATGTAGAACTCCGCAGAATGTGTATGATACTCTGCCCCGTGCTTTTATATATGCATTTATCTATTCCTTGCACATGCTGATTATACATTGATATGCTCATTCAACCCTCGTCTAAAATGATGCAATTTGACCAAATGATGATGAGCAGAGTGTTACTGTAGGAAAAAGCAGAACACTCCTTGGTCTTTCCCCCGTTTTTGAGTTGGTTATCATTATAGAAAGGGCAAAATGAAAATCAAGATGTTTGTTTGCTTGGTCGTGTCATTGATGTGTTTTCTCCAGGAAATTTGATTAGCAGACTTTTGGTTGAATTCCCAATCGGGTCTCATCTGTTTTACTGTAATTGGGTTCGTATAGTCTGTAATTCTGGGAATTTGCAATTCCCGGAATAATACGTAACAGCAGAATGTACTTGACAATAGGACACTGTTATATGGTTCAGATCTGGACCATTTATCCGATTACAACACGTCCCCACCTCCACCAGTTCCTTGAGAAAGCTAATTCAACCACCATAGCCTTCTGCATTCAAACCTGTCACAATTTACCTCACCCACTCATTAACTCTACTTGGAGCCGTGTTTCAATTCAGCAATTAAAAGCAGCAACTGATATTCAAACATTCCTATTCATGACCATACGGGCAGCTATACTGTACTTCCGAATTGCTCTGTTCAGAGGAAAATTCCTGCAAATGAAGCGTTCACTTTCAAACAAAACCTGGAAAAAGAGCTTCCATGATCATGCATCCAAGTAAAGAGAGTGACTCTCTGGCATTGGAGAGTATCGAAGGCCCTTGCTTTCTAGCTTTCTGGCATTCACACAAAGTGCTATGTCCACAAGCACCGATAACGCGTATGGTGTCGACAGAATCATAATGGTCAAGAACGCAAATCTCGTCCATTATAGTGCAAGCCAGCCACCAAAAGATACGAGAAAAAGTCATTAGTTTACAAAAGTCTAACCCTAATTGATTTTTTTTTTCTTAGACTAGGGTATTCACTGGTGGACTCAGTGACTAATCCCTTCGCTGATTTGTAGGCACCTCACAGGGTGGGACAGCTGACCCAAGAATTTAAGGTTGCTTCATACTCAAAGTCAATGATCAAACTCTTGACCTTTGATTAAGGATGCATGAGTCCATGCCACTTAACCACACCCCTTAGGTTAACCCTGATTGATTTTTAATAAGAATAGTTATTAAAGTAAATCAAACCGAAAATTTATTTAATGAGCCAATTTTAGTATAGTCATACTAAACCCGGAATTCCTTTATCGATCCTAAATGTGATTTAGAGTTGTTTAATGAGCATCTTTATAAATTATTTACCAAACCAAAGCTTAGTAGATCCTATTAGATAAATATATGGTTCTATAAGAAGATTTGTGCTCCCTAATGAAGAGTATCCATGGAAGATACATGAAGGTAGTTAAAATTCAGCGGAGATTGTCTGCTCATGATCTGTTTGATCATCACTAAGTTCATTGATTTATGAGATTGATCTCTTATCATAATATTTCTATATTTTACTTGTTTATATTTATTTTGAAAATTGTATAAAAAATGTAGATATATATTATTTAACTAATTATGATATAATTTAGCTTTAAGGATTAAATTATTATTTTGACGTATAATATCAAATTATTTATAGTTTGATATGTAATGGAAATATTATATTACTTAATTCATACTATTTAGTATTTAGTTTAGATACGAAACTAAATTTCATTTTTATTCGGTAATTAAAATTTTGAACCGATTTGATCGGTTCACAAGTAAAAACTTTAAATCGTCTCATTTTTTAAATTAACTTATTTTAACAATCTTTGTTATTAAAAATCGGTCAATAATAAATCTATTAGTTTTTATTTTGAGTTCAACTTTTTTAATTAAGCTTCAAAATGAACCAAGACGATATACGTGAGTGTGTAAAAGTCTAATAAAAATAGTTTTTAAAAAAGAATATTGAGGATGAGTCAGGCCGACTCATTGACATTCCTAATTAGTAGAGAGATTGTTTTCAAAATAATTTACTATATACCAATTTTATTATAATTTAATACCGACTGAACTTTTAAACCTTATATTTATTATTTTATTATTTTAATTTTCAGCCTAATTTTTAAATTTTAATTTTATTACTATAATTTGACAACTTTTGAGAAAAAAAAACAAAAATTGAATTTATAGATGGAAGAATATCTACATCACTTTTTCCCAATATCTTTCTTTTTTAATACATTTTTTAAAAGAAAAGAGAAAATCACATTAAAAAGCTCCGGTAATTACAACAAGCGCAATAAAAAAAATTTATAAAAACGAAAAGTTTAAAAGAAAGAAACGAGTCAAGATGAGTGTGTACGAGACTCGCCGCCTTTGCCACCGAGTCGACACCGAGGCGAGTTGGTGACTGATCCCGAGTCAAGCAATTTCTCCCAATCCACCACCTCCTCCTCTTCCTCCTCCGCCACACCCCTCCTTTTCATTAACTCTAGCACCCTCCTCGCTTTCTGTCTACTCCGTTGACAACCGCACTTCTCCACCTCTAACAACACCTCCGTCGCTCCCGCCGTCTTCGCCAACCCTCTGAACCTCAATCCTCCATAACTCAGCCAACACAGCACCGACATACAGCTCTCCATAATTGGCTCAGACTCCAATTTCTCACCCTTCCTCAATATCCCCACCAAACACTCGACGCCTCCGGCGTCTAATATCGCCGACCGGCCGTCGGCACACGATGCCAAGTTACCCAACACCAACAGAACTCGACTTCTCATGTGGCCCGACTTGACCATTCCTAACAATATTGTCACTGAACCGAGCTTAACAAGCTTAGCTCTGTTGCTTTGAACAAGTGACAGGTGGTACAATGCTAAGGCCGAGTCATTACGAGCCCGTTCACTCTCTGATCGGAGCAAGTGGACTAGTGGTGGCAGAACACCTAAGACGCCGATTGCGATCTTGTTATGGTCTTCAAGTGCTAAGCTGAAGATTGCACCACATGCATGTTCTTGGGACTCAGGATAGCCTCCTTTTAGAACATCAACTAATAAAGGGACAATCCCTGATCGGACAATCTTAACTTTGTTCACTTTCTCCAACGACAAGTTCACTAAACATGCGACTGCATTCACCTGAATGTTGGTGTACCTCGAAGTGACTAAAGATCGTAGTGATGTTAGTATCCGAGGTGTGCAGAACTGTACTCTCGCCTCCTCTTTGGTTCTTGTGATCTTTCTCAATGAACCCAGTGCTTCTTCAATCTCGTAGACTTGTGGGCTTTGGAGTTTTGAGACAAGCTCGTCTTCCTCAGGGTTTGGGTTAGGATTTAAGGTTTCGGCTTCTGACGAGGAAGATGCAGATGAGAAGCAACTTGGACGAGTCTTGAGTTCTAGTGGGGGTGTTGACACGTTGGTCTCGACGGACTCGTCGGAGCTCGAGTAGAAGTGAGTCGACGAACGACGGGTCAGTTCAGTCACCGCGTGGTTTAACTTGGGTTGAGGCTTCTCGGTAACAGCAACATTTTTTCCGTCAACTTTCTTCTGGGAATTCACCATTGTTGAACGTACAAGCTTCTCGGCGAAGGAGTAATCAATTGGCTTAGGTGGGTCTACACACTGCTTCTTGCACCAGTGGACAATGGCTTTCTTGAGAGCTAAGTTGGGGATTACGTTAGAGAAATCCGGTGAGCTGCCATCAGCTACAGTGGGAGTGAAGGTGAGAGTGTTACATGCCTGGACACAAACACGCTCGAAGCTGTGACCGGAGGAGACAATGACAGGGTCATTCATGAGAGACCCAGTGATCGGACATAGGAACTCCTTCGGTGTCTCTAACGATTCAGGTCTCGGTGACTTCGACGGAACTGACCACTTCCTCCTTCGGGGGAACGAAATTATCCTCTTCTTCTGCTTCTCTGTTTCCGTGTCTCCGTCTAAACCCTTCTTTGCAGGTTTACTAATCACTAACCTCACTAAAGCTTCTTGAAACTCCATAGCTATGGCTATTCTGTTATCTGCTTGTGCTTAAAAGAACAATCATCTCCATAGAAACCTGGAACTGAAAAGTTAACGTTGGATGCATAATCATAGAACATAGAAAAGATTCAGATAACGAGGCAAACACGTACAGATTTGTTGGGTAGAGATAATGAATCGATCGTGTGAGATGGACAGAATTTAGTAAAGACCAATTCTTGAGGGGGTGTGGAGCCAAACACGGATAGATTTGTTGGGCAGAGATTTATGAGATTGATAATCAATCATGTGATCTTAAGGGAGATAAAGACCTGTTCTTGAGGGGTATTTTGGGGGAATAGAGAAAATTAATTTGGGATCATTACATGTTTTGGAAGATTTACATTAGCAAAATATAGTATTTTAGTTACGTTATTTTAATTAATAAATAAATTAGCAATAATTTAAATTTTAAAATTTTAAAAGTGGCAATCTTTAATAAATTTAAAATTTAACTAAAAAAGAGATTAGTAAATAAAAATTAATTAGTTAATTTTAGGTGATAAAAATTAATTAGTTTATAAATTTTGATCTATTAATTAACAAACGTAAAAAATTAATAAAGTAAATTTAACTGAAAAATTAAAAATTGAACTGAAAAGTTAACCGATTCAATTTTTTCACATTTAAACTAGCTGAATTGTCAAGAATTTCATATCGGATAGGTGTTAGTGCATTCAGTCATTTATAATAATGTGCAAACCTCCCATCTCAAGCCAGCTTTTAAAGTTAAGTTAGTCCTTTTAAATATGGTATTAGAGTTCTTTTGTCTCGATAATTTGGAGCAATTGTTAGTTCTGTCCCTTTGTTCAATATGCCCAACAAATGTCAAGCCATGTTTTGAGCTGAGGATGGAATATCAACATGAATTAGTTTGATATTTTAATCATTGTAAATTAAAATTAAATATTGGGTTTGATTGATATTCATATATTTCAATAAAATTTTATTTTTAATTAATTACAATTTTTAAAATTTTAAAATCAATTGCAATTTTTACTATAATTTAAACATGCAATTTTTTTAATTAGAGATTCAAATAAGGTTACTTCACCCATTAGACTTGATATTAAAGATAACAATAAGTCAAGTTTGATCAAATTTAATCAATTATTGAATTATATTCAAACAACCGAATTATTTTAACTTTATTGGAAAAGCATAAAAGGCAAACTTAACTGCCCGTGTTCTTATCTTTTTAGCAATACGAGGTAAGTGATGCTGTGTTTTACGATGTTTTGGTGTAATAAAAGAAATATTTAAAAATGTATTTGATCCGGACAAGTTTTAGATAATAGGTTATAATATGATAAGATGATTTATATAATAATTGAATAATATTATAAAAAGATAAATGATAATTTAAAACAATTAAAATAAAAATGGTCAAAGTATAAAAAGATATAATGTAATTAACCATTTTATTTATAAAATTGACGCATTAAATACTATTAGTTAATTTGGGGAATTTTCCATAATATATAAATCACGTAATTAACCAAAATAAAGTAATAATTAGTATTTTTTGACAAATTATCAATGTTTTCAAAGTTATACTAAGAGTTAAACCGATAATATAAGATGTTTAAGGTTTGAATGGTTTATTATACCGTTATAAATTTTATTGAATATTGAATAAAATTAAATAAATTAAAATATGGTTGAATTTTTTTTGAAACGAAAGAACCCACAATCGCTACCCTTTGGATGTGCTCTGGGTAAACCTTCGAATTGACACAATAATCTGAAAATCATGTCAACTGGGTATTCCGTACTAGGCAAGCCCTGTACAATAGGCTCGATCAAGAACGCGTAGATAGGAGGAATCAAACATAGGACTTTTCAACCCTAACCCCTTTACTGCACCAACTTGACCACCCTTTAAGAGGTAGTTGAAAAAGATTGTCCTTATCAATCAAAGAATTTGGAGTTTAATTAAAAAAATGATTGTTAAACAGAAATTAATTATTGTATTTTAGTTTATAAGAACTAACTAATTAATAAAAAGTGACCGATTAATTAATAAATTGATCGATGTTTAATTATTAAAATAAATCAAACTTAAAAGTTTGACGTTTTAAGATTTTTACAGTTAAACTGATCAAACGAGTTAAGTTTTAAAATCAATGCAAATTACCAACAAAAATCACTAAATTTCAAAGAGAAAAAAAACATAGATGCTATTTCCCTTTTAAATATTTAATCTAAGAAGAAAAGATTTCAACATATAAAATGTGCATGCAAATGCAATAATTGATGCCTGTGCTAAAGTTAATGGGCAGCATTAGCAACTTTTTATGCTGTCGAGATCCGCTTTTCCTTTTCAATTCTCTGATTAAAGCTTCATGCTAATTCTGACGTGTCACTTACAGAACCGTTGATCTTCTCAAGGGACCCTCCTGATTGGCTGTGCTTCGTATCAGCACTTTTGTGCTTTAGACGCCATTAACACAAAAGGCCGAAGAAAAACAGAAATAAAGGTCGCTTTCCGCTTTGCCCCCGAATAATGTTATATTCTTAAAATCAGACCAAAAAATTAAGAAATTTAAAATTTAAAAATGCATCTGATATTAGAGTATTTTAAAATTTTAAAATTTAATTAAAATAAGTTCTTAAATAAATTTGATTAAATTAATTTATTTTATAAAATTTTAAATTAATTAATTTTTAATAATAAAAATTATTAAATTTAATTGAATAAAAAATTTAAACGATTGAAATTTTTATAATTCAATCGAAAAGAAAAAAAGATATAATATTTGTGAAGAAAGAGAACTTAAATGCAATTATTGAAACTTAATTGCTAAGATTCTGAAGTTGACAATTTTTTAGTTTTAGTGTTCTGTACGGCATCTCTAGTTCCTTTTACAAAAAGTGATATATTCTCTATAAGGACTAGGACCCCATCACAAAAGCTCCGTAGACATTTTGGTTCGAGCCGCATCTTCCTTTCCCTGGCTTCCCTTTTTTTAGTCTCTTCACGCATCAAACAATTAGGTTGCGTCCCATCTCATATGAGATTGAAACAGAGGGTTAATAGAATTTTATGATAATTATGAATTAGCGTAATAAAAAAAATTTTATACAAATTTTGATTAATTATATGTTAATAGTAATTATCTCTTTAATGTATTATTGGGTCTGTGTTTATAGATCCGCTATGATGGGTAGGCTTCGCCCATGTATTATAAAATACAAGAGGCCCTACTGCTAGCTAACCTTTAAATACAGTCGCTCCATTAAAAACTGTATGTGCTTTTGCTGATTAAGGTTCGAAATAGCAGTAGTAAATCTTCTGTGTTTCTATTACGTCTCTTCACAGAAAATCACAATGGACTCGATATTTCCTCAATTTTCAAGTATTTATCCATCCAATTATTGAATATAGTATATTGCAATTCTAGGGTTAATTACTTGTGTTGATTAATTATGCAATTAATATGAAATTTTGTGTTAAAATTTCCTTCAAGGGGACCTACCCGGCTCTCACAAGGGACCTATTTAACTTGAGCGAATATTAGTTTGAGTGTAGATGACTTAAAGATGTCTTCCTATAATTGGGACTCTCTTAAAACACTTCGTGGGAAACTAAAAAAAAAAAAAGAGGGAACAATAAATTGATTAGATGTCTTCGTTTAGATTAACCAGTTTTTATTTTATTTTATTTATATATTTATTTGAAGTACATATAAATGTGTAAATAAGATTAAATGGAATAGGATTGAAACACGGTAATTACTTCAATTAAGATAATGAAAATTTATTTAATCTTTTTAGTTGAAACTTTGAGTGATTCGCGAAAAAAGATTGCAAAAAAATAATAATCTTAAAGCGAAAACTAAGAGGAATGTATAAACCAATACTTATATAGATTCAACCGTGGTTTATAATTATAGCTTTCTTAGCTATTTATCAAGGCTTGCTCTCCCGAAAAAATAAAAATGAAAAATAAATGAAAAAAGAGCGAGATTTAAAAAAAAAAAGTGACGATATAAATCAAGATATTTCCGGTTTGTCCAAGTCAAATTATGTTTAAAATAAGTTGAAGATTGTTCTTTTCTGCTGGAAAATGAAGTTGGTGTATGACCACTCTACTATAATATTAATGTTGGAACTTTGCAAAAGGTGATGGCATTTCTGGTTTACAAATGGAAATGTAACTTTCAGGTTTGTTTATAGTCAAAGACTTCAGACTAGTAATCGTTGAGTTTTGAGATTTAGTTTCAGCAAATACAGTGACAAGACATGCATCTTTCTAATAATTTGACTCGTATAAAAAATTTCAAATTTTACTGCATCTTAATTAGGATTTGTGTGAGTTTATCACTTTCAAAATTTTCATATTCATTCATAATTTGAGGTAGCTCGATTAAAGTAACTCTATTAGTATTTTTTCATGAAAACGAGTAGTTTAAGCAACAAAGTAAGCAATAAGAAAAATTTGTTTGTTTATTTTAAATAAATTACTATTCCGTTAACCTTCAAATTATAAATAAAGCTAGTAGCCAGTTGAGAACGTGATATAGCTGAATAACCCGATCGACACACCTCACAAATATATGTCTCCACGTCAAAAGGTTATAATGACGTTTCAACCAAGTAGTTTAATAAAAAATGACTTAGTTGAGTAACGGAATTGACATTTATCGTCAATGTTCGCATCTGAGTAAAATACTAAATACATGTTCACAAATAGTATTCAAAAGACTGACATAAAAATATTTTAACTATAAATTTTGTCGTAAAAAGTTATCTTACATTAAGTTATTTGTTAATATGATAGCAAAAGTTACATTTTGTACTCCAACAATTACAATAGAATGTAACTTGAAATCTAACATTTTAAAGCTTTCAAATTGAACTATAAAATTTTCAAAATTTTTAAAATAAACTATAAATAAATAAAAAATTTTACGGAGTTAAATGTTATATTAATACTGACGTGATAATATTTTTATATTTTTAAATAAAAATGAGTTTTACTACAATGTAATTAGTTTTTTTATAAATTAATTAAAAAGTGGGTCTTATGATCAGTGCCAATAAGTACACTAGTATACATTTTACACAGCTGGTCTCATATTAACATCGTATTATTTTTATATTTTTTAAATTAATATAAATATCACTGTTATATAATTAGCTTTTTTAAATTCATAAAAAATATAGGTCCTATAGTTAAGGATGACAATAGTTGACTCATGAGGCCATAATCATGTTTTTTAGGCGTTAGGTTCAAATTTTCTAAACAAAATGACATCGTTTTATTTACAAGAGTTGGGTCTCGGGCTGGTGCAGGCCCGAGCTTCCCAAGCTCGGGTTCAATTAAAAAAATATTTTTTATATATTTAATTTAAAATATATAATTAGAGTGCAAATTTGAATTGAGTTGAAAGCAAAATTTGTGACAGGTATATAATCCAAAAAATGTGAAAGCATCAAAGTTAAGAAAAAATGACAAATTTTATATTTTAATTATAAAATAAAAACAAGTCGATTTAAACTAAGGGGCCGTTTGGTTCTACTTCTATTTTTCTGTTGTAGTTTTCAGTTTTCGTTTTCAGTTTTTTGTTTCTGTTTTTCTTTCAAATAAAAACAAAAACCTGTTTGGTTGTTAAAATTAATGTAGTTATATTTTT
>JANIPN010000001.1:44284995-44307173 GCA_027478595.1 Erythroxylum anguifugum
AAAACTCAAACAAACAAGTTTTTTTACTAAATTTGAAAACAAAAACAAAAAATCAAAAATAAAAGTGGAAACAAACAGCCCCTAAATAAAGTCTGATTTAATTTTGGGCCGAGCTCCTGTTTTAGGAAAATTATTAAACCAGGCATGGGTCTGGGCGGACTCGGGCCCAAATCTAGTCATTAAGGTGGTGTGTCCTTATACTACTTGAGTCCTTACGTACGACGTTTGCTGACTTGGCAGCAGTTTTCTGTTTTAATAGGAGTCATGTGGGCCACACATGTCCGATGTCCAATACGAATATAAATACTACACGAGAACGAGGAACATGTAGAGAGAAAAAAAGCGATATACATATATATATAGAGAGAGAGAGAGAGAGCGCGGGACAGGGTGGTTGGTCCTTACTCGGTGACGACGATTACAGGAAGGAACCGGGTCAACTTCCCTCCACCGCGTGTTCCTGCAACCATCCGGATTCTTTCCTGCGACTTCCGGGAAACACAACTGCTCAACAAGTTACATTTTGTTTGTCTTAGGCTTCAAGTCACCTCCTCAATCCTGTATATATTGCAGCTTTTCCGTACCCCCAAAAAAATAAAACGGGAATCATCACGAGATTTCTATTGGGAATATAACGAAAGAGCAGATATGGGAGGAGGAACAGAGGCTTTCCCTGATTTGGGTATGCATTGCCAACATTCTGAATGTCATCAACTAGATTTTCTGCCGTTCAAGTGCGACGGTTGCCGGAAGGTAAACGTCGATATCTAATATCATTCTGGGTCGATATTAGTTGTTTCCTTGATCGTGTTCATGTGATTGAAAAAGGGTATCTTTATTTTTTTGTTGAGGGTCGTGTTTATTTGATCAAAAGAGGGTATCTGTTTGTTTTACTAAATTGGTGTACCCGTGATTGGTGTAGGCGTTCTGCTCAGAACATTGGTCGTACAAGTCTCATGATTGTCCAAAACCCGATTCGAAGAACAGGAAGGTTGTGGTTTGTGAAATTTGTTCGACTTCTATTGAGACTACAGGGCAAGACATGGACGATGAGAAGTTAATATTGGAGAAGCACTGCAAGTCTGGAGGCTGCGACCCAAGAAAGAAGAAGAAGCCATCTTGTGCAGTTAGACGTTGCAGGGAGATACTGACCTTCTCTAATAGCTGCACTTGCAAGAATTGTGATTTGAAGGTTTGCCTGAAGCACCGGTTTCCCGCGGACCATTCATGCAAGAACGTTAGTTCTGGAGCCAGTGGGAATACCGTGGCTCAGGATAGCTTTTTGGTTGCTTTAGCTTCAAGAATCAGGAAAGAATGGGGAAAGTATGAGCAGCCTACCTCCAGGTCTTCGTCTATAAAAGCATAGGGATAGGAACTGACCAGAGTTTCACTGTTCCTTCTGATTCTCTTCAAAATCTCTTGTATAATGCGTCAACAATGATGTCAAATTGATTCTTTGTCAGGTTCTTTTATCCTGTAGAATTCATATTCATAATGCATCAGGTGTCTTGTAATTGATTGGAAATGGATTGTTTCTGTGAAATTCTTGTACACTCTTCTAAAGTAAAGATGTGATCTTGACAGCTCATATGAGCCAACTTTAAGAAAAAGAGGGAAAGATCATACACCAATTGTCTATAGTAGTGTTTTCAAGCCCTAATCGAACCCGAACACTCCAAACTTGAGCCTGTTCCAGACCGCATATCCGAATTTTAAGAAAAAGAAAGAATGATCATACATCAATTGTCTCTAATAGTGTTTTCAAGCCCTAATTCAAGCTTAATGGAACCCTAACACTCCAAGCTTGAGCTTCTTCCAGACCGCATATCCGATTGCAAACTTGATTAAACTTAGGTTGACCTGTTGACTTCGAATTCGAACTAAAGCTTGAACCCGACTAATTTGCCATATGTAGTCAGACCCAGAAATAGCAAACTCCAACTCGATAGGACTTGAATACTTGAGTCAGAATCTGGTCAAACCAGACTTGATCCATTGGGTCTCCCAGTCCAAACTAATTTGCCTTTCCTAGTCTTTAACATGTCATGTAGTTAAAAGTATTAGAAATCAACAACGGCAATAACTAATGTGTAGCTATATTCTGAAAAAAAAAAAAACTGCATATGCAAATATATATCCTACATCAGTTTCTTGCTACAGCACTTTGTAATGGAAAATCAACAACGACAAGCTATTCAACACGGATCATATTATCAGGACCAATACAATCTGAAAATATCTACTCAGCTGCACTCCTCTACTCAATTCCCTCTGATCCCTTCTTCAGCATTAAACAATGAAATTACATCATTCTTTCAACTAGATGAATCGTCATGATATACATACAATCATAAAACATAATGCAAGAAATTTTCGGGAAAACTTAGTTAGCTGCTACAATGAAAATAAGGATATCCTTGACAATGTAAAGCCATTTAATGCATTTGTGAAGTTGGCCGTTTCTGGGCCGGCAAGAGAGCCAGGAGAATCTTCTTCCTCGGACCCTGCAGATAAGGCAAGCCACATGAGAAATTATGTAACAAGTCTTGAAAAGCCATGTCAATGAAGGATAACTATAGGATGTTAAAAGTGCTATTTCAGTGTACAAGATACCTTTTACTGTCTCAATATGATCTTACACGGCACTTGCTACCCCAACCAAAAAGATAGTGAATATCACAAAGTAACTTTTGGAAAGCAGTAGAGTGCATAACTATAACAGCCATTCACTCAGTATTCCTTGTTAATCCCCAAGTATGCTTATTCTCCTGTTCTAGATAATGCTTGCTTTTTGGCCACAAACGGACACAAAACATGATATTCAAGATTGTTCCTCTCCATAAGTTCTTACTGTTTGCAGAATAATGATATGTAACAATAAGAGTAAGTTTGAAAACTGAAACCAATTTTTTGTGGAAGGTAAAAGTAATTCATGTTAAACCAGTACCATGGGTATTCCCATTTCTTTCAGATCTTTGTCCCCCATCTGCTTCAATACAGTCATGTCCACCTGCAGGATCATAAACTACGTGTTAAGCAATCCGATCCATTAAGCGATAACCATTTAATATACATTGCTATGGACAAAAAAACTCCACCACAAACTACATATGAATAAAAAGCTGATAATGCCACATCTAGGAACCTGCATGATTACCGAGTGAATAAAACTGCATTGAGGCATTAAGAAAACATTTAATAAATGGAGTTTTTAATTTAAATTGCTTGTAATAACATGTATCTAGAAAAGAATGCCATATTTACGACATTTGTAAGATGTCAGACTAAAATGTTGCATCTTTATCATCCTCCCCAAAACAAGCATATCAAGCAACATTCCAAACAATCTAGCAACTCATCTTTAGGAGTCTTAAGACATATTTCCCAAAGACTCCAGTTTTATACACTCGTGCACCACGCATTCCCCAAATACCACTGCCACCTTCTTTCAACTTCCATAACACACTCATCTGAAATGCCAACGTCAAAGCTTCTTAAGAGTCACTGTTTCTTGTGGTCTGATTCCTTCGTGGTAATTTTTATATTATGGTTTAAAAGGATATAACTATCACAGCTTTTTAGCTGTCTATTGTAAGTGAAACACATCATCTCTTTTATATTCCAATGATCATCAATACAAGAAGGCAGATCACTATAATCAAAGTAACATTCTTCAGAAATAACTTAAAAAAGCACTACTTACTTCTTCTGCATGAAAATTAACAGCATATTTCCCCAAACCAAGTGAATGCAAGAAGCTAGCAACAGTTAACGGTTCCTCTCTCTGTAAACTCACAAAACAAAAGAGGCACAAAAAGTTGATTCGGGTTGAGACCTGATGATGACTCCAAATAAAAATACATGTGCAAGAAATGGAAAAAAAGATTCCACAAAAAGATTACCATATATGAGACATTTTGCATGGTGCCATTCATTGGTGAAGTTCGTGTAACTGGATTGCCAGCTTGAGAGGTAGCTTTCATAGCAATAGGCACAGAGCTTGTTGGCCTAGAACTATCAATGATTCCATTGCCAATGTATTGCCCACCTGTTGACATGTGAATTGACCTCATTGGTGCAATTTGTCGTAATTCAGCAGAGCTTCTTGGCGGTAAGTACCTACTCGAATTTCTCAAGATTCTCTCTGGTGATCTAGCTCTTGAATCTCCCAAAGTCTGCGCGGAATAAAACCTCCCCAATGAATCCATTTGATGCATATCTTGCGCAATCTCTTTGGTAACAAATTTCCCAGGAATATTACGTCCACTAGATTGAGGCTTGTGTGAAAGCACATAAGAACTTGCAGAATGCTGAGTGGATCTTGAAAGTTTCCTCTGTTGATACACTTTCTCACGCTCTTCAGCAGCAATATCTTGCTTAGATATCCTTTTGCGCATCAACTTTAATCGAAGATCGTTATAAGCAATCCGGGATCCTTTATGCATCTCAATAGATTGGAGTCAATGATCATAAATGATATGAAAGGAAAAGAAAGTAAAGAGAACAAAGCATGCTACCGTTTACTCCATCATGACCAGGAGCCCATTTCATACCGCCTCCTCGATGCCTGAGACGACATCAAAGCCAATTTGTATTACATAATGTACAGTGTGCCTTGCATAATTCTTACAAATATTGTAACCTGATTATTTCATCCTTCCAAATGATTCCAAGTTCCAACACAAAATGATAATACTCGTGAATATAATGGGATAATTTGATTGTATGCCGAGCTGCTCTTAGTACAACTGAACCTGTTCTTGGTATAACAAACTAAGAAAGCTTTGTTCATTATAATACTTCGACAAGGAATTAAATTGTATATTAACAATATCCATTTCCTTCCAGCTAATTCATGTTGGAAAAAAAAAGAAGAGTGAAATCGCTTCTCCTGTTAACACATATTTCCTTACTGTATCCAAATGTTCAAGACTCCCACTAAAACAGGGAATTCCCTGATCTCTCAGAGGACTTATGAAGAACTCCATAAATACTAGTCAAGTACCAACAGATGCCAACACACCTTTTATTTGTGGAAAACAAGAACCTGTCACCGTTGCTCTCAACTCTTTCTCCACTGGAGCGTTTGCCACCTTTTTTCACCACCTGCAAACATCGAAACCAACAAACAAAATACAACTCCAGTAAACCAATAAACAAAATACAACTCCAGTTCAGAAGAATCAAAATTCCAACCTTGTCCCGTACTAATTAGACGCAAACCAAATTCTTTGGAAGCAACCCAAAGAAGACGTAGAACAGATAATACTTAAAGAAACGGTCTTTATTGAATACCCAACACCAAAACAAAAACAAAAACAAAAACAAAACCCACGAAAGCTCGATTCTTGAGTCAATATCTCAGATGCAGCACCAAACCCACCAACCAATATCCCCAAAATGAAGAAAGGAACAATCTTTAACGAAAATGGTCCATATGTAGGGACAAGGAAAGACATAATCTATTCATTCTCGGAGAGATAAGAGAGAATTAAAGAGGATACCCGGCCATTTCGACCAAGAGTGATGGTGACATCGGGCCTGGACATGTTATACCAAGAGAGAAGGAGTCCTTAAGATCTTCAACAAGAAGACTGCTGCTCCGAAAAAAGTTTTACCAAACTGGCTCTATATTTTCATCATTTGATGATGATTGTGATTGAAGTAGGATGCAGTTTATGGGTCAGCTGAATCAGGTTTAACACAAAAGTTGTCTCAATTGGTTCAAAAGTAAAAGCAGAAGAAGAGAAGACCAAGAAGACGACGAAGGAAACGTAAGTGCTAAGTTGGAAGAAGGGCTCACTTTCACAGTCACACGTCGTGCTTGTGGGGAAAGGAGAAGACTTTTGGGTTTGGATCGACGATTCTGGCCAATCACTGGGCTGGGCCTGTTCCTAATCTCACGTGGCGGCCTAAACAAGAAATGATTAACATTTTATTAAAGTTTGTTCTAGTTTAAAAAATCTTACAATTTTGAATTTTTTAAACTTAATTTTTAGAAAAATCTCTTCTCTTAAAGTTCAGTTAAAAAAATATTAACGAAATACACGTAATATAAATATCAAATATGAACTAATCAAATGTCATTAATATAAAATTAAATTAATAATTTAAAATAATTATAACAAATTATTAACCTAAGTTAAATTTAATCAATTCAGTTCGATTTTAAACTCTGAATTTTGTATAAATAATATTCGATTCAACCACGTCTAATGTTTAAATTGTATGTTTTATTATTATTTTTTAACCGAACCTAAAAATTTGAAAAATAAAATAATTTTTAAAAGAATTTTAAAGATCATGATTTTTTTTAAAATTTCTTTAAAAATTTAAGTTTTTACCCATATAAAATAATATTATTTGATTAATTAACATTTTAATTATTTAAAAAATGATATTATTTTTTATAATAACTCTAGCCAGTTTGAATTGAACCAACTTGAATGAAATCCAATATAAATCTAACCAAATTTTATTCAAGTAAAATTCAATATGCTAATTATGTCATATATATATATATATTTGTTTTACAAAATATTTGTTTTTTGATTTTTTATTTGGCAAAAAACTTAAATCTTTAAATATTCAAAATAACCTATAAATTACAAATTTTAAATAAATTATTTAAAAAATTAGACAATAAATTTTATTGAAGTATTATGATACAAAAAACTATATTAGGGAGTTCATGAAACTAAAGATTTGATCTTTTAGTAACATAGAATTTGGTCATTATCAACATTTTGCGTTTTCAAATCTCATTACTGTGAGTGAATATCATATTGAAGTCTAGCAAGCTTCATTCCCTTCCAAAGAATCATAAAAGAGATGAAGGATCAAAAGAAAACTAAAGCTGAAACTGAAGGCTGATCTTGGTAAGAAGATGAAGTATTCCAAGCCTTTGAACAGGAATGAAAAACAGTGCAAGTCTTCAAATGGTAATTCTCTTAAATGGTACCATTATGAAAGTGTAGTTTTCTTTTATATGATAACTAACAGTGTATCATATCCAAATCTAACTGGATCGGGAAAAAGGGGGATTAGGACACGAGACAGTAGCCATAGAAGGGAATAGTTCCAGCTAACAAGTGCATCTGTTCTGTTGTTAAAAGGATATGACAGCCAGTTGAATCTGTTGGTCAAAATATAAAGGACTAGCAAGGCAGCAGATTTCTTTGTGAATTGGATACATTACGTAATATACATACACATGATTAGTATCCCAATACAGAGATAATACTCATCTAGCAAGTACCCTTTAAAAATTCACACGTTTACTGTTGTTTTCTTAATCTCTTCCAATGAGATTGTCTGCAGAGAAAAAGGAAATTATTTTCTCAGATGTTTAAACAGAATGCAGAAAAATGTAACAATGTGACTGGCAAATTGCAAAAAACACTGATGATCACATGAGTGAGTGCAAAAGCAAATGGTTTTCTGTGTGTCAACATAATTGATTAGTTTGGAGTTTCTAATGTCAAGCCTTAAAAACACCGAAACCGTAATAAACTCATTCGTATTGCAGGTTCCAATAGCATATATTAGCACAAGTTCAGAAATATGAAAACGGGATTTATAATTACCTGATCCTTCCCGGAAAAATCATTTTCCGGTGTGAGAAATAGCATGCAGTGGCATTCCTTCCTGCGAAAACAATCTTACAATTAAAAATGGAGGACCGAGTATGAACTGATGGCAAACATCAGCCAGAGTTTTAGAAATTTGCAGTGTATTAGAATATTTCAGCATGGTACCTCAAATTATACGAGGAAATGTAAGAAGCTTATGTGTGTCTATCCAAAACCAAGCAAGTAAAAATTTTCTGATACATTCCCCATGTATGAATAATAATAGGCATATCACTAATACTTCAAACTTCAGTTTACAAGGCCAAAGTAGCTCCTGAACCACGAGATGCATGCAATTCAAGTTTACAGGCAGAAGTCTTTCTGCCCAATAGGTGATATCATATCTAAACCATTACTAATTGGTAGCATTCACCATTATCTCCAGATACGTATAGAAAAGCAAAACAAAATCATCAATAGATAGACTGGACCATCATCCTCATCCAGTTTGAACACGCCATGGTTCTGGTTTATACCACTTAAAAGGTAGCGAATAAAGGATTTCATTAACTAGAAGATTCCTTTCTAGTTCTAGGTGACCATGAAAGCCAACAGGCAACTAAAGATATTCAATCAACTTGTTTGCAAGCCTCTCTACAGCTATCGTTGCTTTATCTCGGTTCCCTCTTGCAAAATTTTTGGTGGAAGTCATAATGGTTTTTACTTTCACAGAACATTTTAATTATAATACACCAAACTATATCTGGTTTCGGTCGTGACAGACCAAAGGATGATCATCACTGAAATTCGAAGAAATCATTAACAATTGATAACACAGGCAGGTTTGCACAGCTTCTTTTCATCCAACCTAATCAGCATTTCAGTGTCCGCTAAACTCCACAAATGCACCACAAATAAACCACACAAGCATAATTTACTTAAGTGTCTCTTCAACAATTTTAATTCTGCAACTAACACGCTGCAGTTATAATAACTGCTCTAATTATAAAATATCACATTACAATTTTGAATACTTCTTATTCCCAGAGTCATTAACTCACAGAATCTTAATAGGATAGAATTATGATAATGATATCAATTTATGAATTCAGGCACAATCAAGTCGACCATAAAAGTAGCACGACTAGAAACATCGCTTTCTATATAAATAAAAATGTTTAAAACCCCCAAAACACTATCCAAGACATTCCATCTACTGAAGTCTACAATGTTTTATAAAGGAAAAGGTTGATTTACCTCTCTCTCATGGGAACACATGGGCAGTTCCAAAAGCCCTGCTTTGCTTCTGCATCCTTGTCATCGTAATGCCTATGTGCCATAAAGCCAATATCAGAAGATTACTAAAACGATAAATCTCATCACCTATTAAATTAAACAAATTGTTGCGGATATGTTAAAATAACTGTCAATGATTAAGGAGAACAAAGGGGATGTGCAAAATGACAATTACCTACAAGGGCAAAGAGGTGCACCCAGTTGATCTTTGTGCTCAGCCAATCCCTGTTTATTTCCAATTTATGAAAGCTTGAGGAACCAAAACCAAGGAAAACACAAAGTAAAGAGCACCAACAAAGACAACAGATTGAAGATACCATAACAACAAGGTGTGGGTTTCCAAAAAAGCATCCTAATACAGTATGCCAACATTACTAGATTAATAAAAAAAAAAACTACATTGAAGAATTATAGAAATTATAGGTGCGAGCGAATTGAATTTTCCATTCATGTTTTAACAGATTGATGAGACTGCGCTACGATGGTCAAAGAGGTTAATGACAGAAAATAGACACAGAACACACAATTAACGAACAGAAACCTAGTTGTTACCTTAATAACCACAGAAGTTACTCCCTTATCCACACAAAAGTAAGTTCCGGATTTGCGAGCATACTGCTCTGAGAACTTCCTCATTACCTCCACGGACTTATCCGACGGTTCCGCTGAGCAATACCGTCCAATTCAAAGCATTGGAAAAAAGAAAGAAAACAATTAGCAAGAGAAAAGTATAATCAAAGTGAAACCCACTTAAAAAGAACTCCATATGGGTTCAAATTTCTTTCCCAGCAGAGAGTATTCAACTAGTCCTATCTGATAATTCTTTCATCAATTCCCCAATATTTACTTGCAGTACGCGAAACATTGCAGTAGAAAGGGGAGAATTTGAACCAGTACATCAACCATATAAGCATAAAGATAGAATCTTTAATAAAAAGGAGGCAAATTCAACTAGAATTCAGCCAAATTACCTTGGGCTCGAACAACAGTGTACAGGGTGCGATGAGCCTGAGGGGAGATTCTGGGTGGGGCAACCAGGGAGGAAATGCCACCACCATAGCTACAGGAGCTTGTTTGTAGAGTCATGGCCGAAGTGGGATTCAGTTCAATGTCTTGAAACAAGGAAAACACCAGTCAGTTTTTTTATATAAGAATCCCAGTGCTTATCTATCCGAGTTGAAGTATTTCGATCGAGTCTTAGGATTAGAAGTTTTGGGTGTCAAGGCCGTACCCGCCACTCGTTTCAAGTAAAATATCGGTCGCCGGCTCATAGAGACCACAGAAATTACTTGCAGTAAGGTCTACGGAACTTGTCTATCATTTGAGTAATTCTAATTTTTAAATTTTTTTAAAAATAGCTTAATTAATATAAATAAAAATATTTAGGTTAATTAATATTTAATATTTATTTTCATTAAAAATTAAAAAGATGTAAATTTATTTTAAGGTAATTAATTTAATTGTACACCTAAATTCCAACCCGAAAAAATCTCAAAAGTTAATTTTAAAATAAGTTTATCTTTATGTTTTTATAATTTTATTCATTATATTTATTATAACTCAAATTAGATTAAACTAGTAACTCGAAGTCAGTTCCAAATCTAATTAAACTCGTATTATGCAATCTAATCTCTCAAGTCAACTCGGGTTTAACTCAAAACTTGATTAAATTAAATTTAATCTATTAACTTCGGCTTAAGTTTAACAAAATGCAAACTTCATAACACTATTTTTCATGATCACCCATTGGCTCCGTCTCCTGGACGGTCAAATTGATAGAGTGGAAAGCATAAGACCAAAAGGTCTTGTATTCGAATTCCTTTACTTACGCTTTTTCAATTGAGCCTGTCATATAGAACTTACCTAATACGGAACACTCAGTTGACGTGATTTACAAGTTATTGCGTCAATAAGAGGATTTACTTAATGCACATTCAAAAGATATCGGCTGCATTTCTTCCGTTTTAAAAAAAAAAAAACTGTTTTTCACAAGATTTAACTGCAAATATGGCAGTGGGATCATCTATTTTCCAGGGTATCATTGATGATTGTAAGGCTCTACTAGAGACCTAGATATGGTTGATTACTTATTTGTTTATAGATCAGCGAATCAGGTAGCCCATTGATGTGCTAGAGCGGTTGGTTCTATGTCTGGTCTTTCATGGGGGTTATGCCCTCCGAATTTTCTATATGACACTCTTATGGCAGATTTTAATAATATGTGCTAGAAGCGCTGAGCCAAATTTTCAAAAAAAAAAAATAATGATTCCATCATCGTGTTCAATGCAGTTTTCAGATAATCTACACTTTTTTGACGACTTTCTGATCTTCAACAAGAAATGATGATTTCATTCAGCTTTTGCTAAATAACGTATGTACAGGTTGGAGCACCAGCTATGGAATCTCAAAAGAACTATTCCAAGCCTGAACTAGATCACAAACTCCATAAACAACTTGCATTTGGATACATTTTCGGGTAAGGAGATGGTGTTGTGACATTTTTTTCTTGGTTTATTCTTGAACTAACCAGCTCAACCTTGATCTACTGGAAAGGAGCTGGTTTCATCATATCGAGACACCTTGCACCGGATGAAATGCATGAATGGAACGGCTTGAATCCTTTGTATCCGTTATACCTGTAATGAATAGGAGTCACGAAATTCATGTAATGAAATCATCACAGATGAATTCTTCGTTAAGTGCACTCATTAGCATTCCAGAAGGCATGGATTTACGGGTTAAAGTAGAGGCAGAACCAGTTCCACAAATGCTTAATTTTCAGATGATGGAGTCGAGTTTTTCTGCAGCCCACATTCAAGTCTTATCGCTGCCATGAGATCGGGAGAAACTGCACGCTCGGTGCCATCTTCTCTGCCTACTGAAGTTCTCGTCAAATCTGGAGCATACTTCATTCGCTTGTGGCCAGGTTCCAATTCAATTCCCCAACCCCTGTAAAGTATGACTTTACTGGGCTCCTGGGAGACCAAAACAGCTCCAGTTGCTTGCTGCGAAATTTATAGAAGCATGACTGTCAACCAATTTATTCAAGTTCAACAAAAGCATCACTTGATAAAAATTCAGTGCACAGACCTCAAGCTGGAAGATAACCTCTTGGACCGACGTTCCTTCAGCTCTGCCTTTGACATTCACTATAGCAAGAGGATGCCTCTCAAAGTGAGCCCTGATCGTTTTCGCAACACCAGTTACGATATTATTCCTCCCTGATACATGAGAAAAGTGGCAGAAATTCTAGAGTCAACTATCTGCCTCAAAACAAAAGCACTTCATTTGAGAAGCAAATGTGATCACTTGCTTGCCAATATAAGGTGGACAGAATCCATTATGATAATTGGATCACACTATAAAAGCCTCCACGAGAGCCAAACCGAACTCAAAGATATCAGAAAATAAGGTAAATTTCAAGTCTTGGTATTTCGTAAGAATTGCAGAAGAATCACTTTCCAATTTTAGGGTTCAGGAACAGCAAGCATAGGAACAACATGAACAATTTTGAGGGACAAAGAAAACCATGTATGAGAGTGGAAATTACCTACTGCAAGCACTGGGCGCTTCTTCATCTTCAAGGCTTGCTTTCGTAGAAGCAACCTGTCTTTGTTCGAAAGCTGAACCCTAGACGGCATTCTGTTCTTTTCTTCTGGAATATGCAAAACTGATTCCTTCAACAAATTTTCAGGTGAGTTGATGGTTGGCTGTATTTCATCCTTATCAGAATAACCATGCTGCACATCAGAGAGGCAAGGAGATCCCCTTACCTGTGCCTGAATTCCCCGCCAATGATACTAATCAGACCGAGAGGAAGGATGAAACGGTAATCAAACACAAAAAGTATTGAACATCTTACCGTGACTTCATCAGGGATAAACACCACATCAGCAGGTCTAGCAGTGAACTGACTATTATTTGTTTCGACATGTGTCAATGTAGATTCACACTCAGGTTCGGTGTTGCCAGTCTCGTCTCCATTGACAATTGAAGAAAGATCACACTGGCTAGCCTGCTATCATTAAGGTTATCAAATGTCAAATCAGCTCCACTTGTGTCTCTAGACTAAGATTTCATAATAAAGGCCAGTAATCAATATGATTCATAAAGAAGAAAAAGAAAAGACGATCCATGTTGGAGGTAAAGTGAAAACCATGCAGGTCTTGCAATTTGACAACAATCCAATCCATCAGAAGAATCGATGTGGATTGTATAGACCATTACCAGTAGGATACAAGAGGCAGCACTTTAAAATGAAGAACCATCAACAATAGACTGCAAACACAAATAAAAATAGCATGAAGTATATCTGCATACTTTTATTCCGTATATTCCTCACCTGTACTTCTACTCTGTTAGCAGGAACAACCGAATTGGAGTGATGATCAGACCTTGTTTCAGAGTCATGTTTTACTTGCGCATCAGAATCTGCTAAGTTCATATCCTCTTCGATCTAAATCACACAAAAAAAAGTCACTGATTCTGTTAATTTAAAACAGAGCATAAATTTGGATGAAATACGAATTAAAGTCATAAAAAGAGAATATCTTTGACACATTTTTAATGATTGTACATTCGTATATTCTTATTGTCTGTGTCTGTATATAAAAGAGATAGCTAACCTCCTGAAATCTTGAATTATCAACTGACTGCATATTGAGTGCTTCATTCTCCTTGGCCTGGGTTAGAAAAGTAAATTATTTGTTAGCCACATCTATCATACAATAAATAAAACATGAACGCATGAAGCTTCCATTCTGAAACTAATTAGATACTCACCAGTTTCAGTTTTAAATCATCTATATTTCTCGTAAGCCTCAAGACATCAAGTTTCAAAGACTGCATTGAGAAAGATTGTACAATAAATAAAATCAGACATATTTTGAATTTGCAGCAAACATGCACTTAAAAGAACATAATTGCTGTAGAGGCTCAAGTGTTAGGAAGAAACTACATCAGAAGCCCGAAAGTATCATTGACAGTATCAGCACGCTGTCAAATGGTTTACGGGCTAGCTACTTTTTGTTCCTTAAATAGTCAGAAAAGAAGTTCGCAAGTTTCTGATATTGATCAAGATTCAAACTCAAGAAACAAAAACACCCAGGTAAATGTCTCATCTTCATCTAAGAATAGAAGTCCCAAGACATTTAGTTAATATCCCACAAGTATAGGTTAATTCTAATGGTTGCACAAAATCAAACTCAAGTCATAAACTGTTTCACAAGTTAGGTCCCTGGTCCTTCAGCCCAAAAATTCTATCAACAGGCCTAAAAACAGTAAAATTTCCCCACATCAAATCCCTTGAACATTGACAGTTCCCGTCAAAGGTATGGTCCAACATGCAAATGCATGCACAGTAATACTCGCTTACTCAGGCATGGAGATGGAAAGTCAAGTTCTACCTTCCGACGTTGTGCCTCTATGGACCTCTTCAGTGCTGCCCTTTTATTCAGAAGGGTAACTGGTCTCAAGCAAGGAGGTCGCCTGTAGTTCTTTCCACGATATACGATGATAGCAAAACCCTTAGTAACATGCTCCACAGCCACTAAAATTCCACCACTTTCTGCCTCTAAGGTGCGAGCTACTTGATAAGCAGATTCCAAACCTTTCTCTTTGCATATTATTTTCACTAGTTCCCTATACTTCCAATGAAGATGCATGTTTTCAATTGTTCCTGCAAAAACCCCCCGTCTACCTGACAAGAAAAGAGAAAAAGTAATCAGAAACCTTTCTGGCAGTATTCCCATTTGGATGGTCTTTCAAATACCATTGTACTCCTAAAGAATGGACCAAACATCAGCACTTGCTTTGTGATCAATATCCTAGCAAGAGAGCATATTTCACCTGTTAACAGGAAAGGCTTCATCTTCAACCCAATTTTGCGCAGCATATATCTCTCTTCTTCAGTTATACCTTCCTTGTCAACCTCTTTTTCTTGAGGCATCTCAGTGTTTTCTAGCTCTTCTAGAACTTTCTCTGCCTTAGCTTTCTTTTCCAGTGCCTGTCAGAACATGTAATATGTAACAGAAATGGAATCTACTATGGGGAATAAAATTTCACCACCTTTGCCAAAATCATACCAAGGATAGTTTGATGCTAGTCCTCTTGATTGCAGCCTCCATGGACTTTAGCTTCCTTTGCTTTGAGAGATCGGAGCTCTCGTCATTGTTGTCATCAAGTTTGTCTCCAAAGTCATGAAGCACACTCCCATCTTTAATATCCTGACAAGATTCAGCTGATGACCTACCATCCATCCTCTGTTTATCCCCATATAAGGCCTGCTTTCTTCTCTCCTCTATTGAAGAAGAAACAGCAAGTGGTAGAAAATCTTTTCCCCTATACAATACAAAATACTCCCTATCCCGTGAAAGCAGAGTTCCTCCAGTCAGCCACTGAGACCACAGGTTGAGACACAGATGTATCATAAACGCTATGCAATAAGAAGGTTTGAACAAGATTTGAAACCTAAGCAACTTGTACATAAATAATGGAACACAAGTGATTAAGTATAGAATCTTCTGTGAACCCGAATAGTGAGGCTTAGATCTATGTGTGTATGTACTTGTTCGATAAGTTTGCAGATCTCTTTTAAATTTCTTCTACATAAAGAACCATTTAAACTGATATCTTATATCTTCTTTATTAATGAATTACAATCATAAATGCATATCTGCCTAAGCCACCATAAGTTACTACCAATGCATTTTGACAGCCGATGTAGAACTAACTTTGCATTTGTATCACTAAAGAAAGAAAAAGGTCAAGAGCTCAGTCACTTCAACCAGAAAAAGGAAATCTAAAAGCCTCAATTTGATTCTTGCAAGTAAATTAGGCATTACTTAAGATGTTATTTTCTCATAGTTCCCAAATAACAGAAATGCTTTCGTACTACACAAAACGGTAAAAGAACAGAATGATAAAGAGTAATAGAAGTTGTTTTGGACTTGTGAAAAAAAAAAGAAATAAAGATGAAATGAAACAAAAGACTAAATTTGTCTAAACAAACCTTCAACTCTTCAGCCATCAGCCGACCATTAGTGTTCTGAACTCCTCTCTTGATAGCAATTTTAGCAATCTCACATTTTTCCCATAGCTTAACGATCGCAGCAGCCAATCCTTGAAGTTTCCTATTTCTACCTGATATAAGAATGAAATTTTAAGTAATAAAATGTTCAACCAGAATAATACAACCCCATGAAATTGGAAATCAATCTCACCTAGAGCAAAATGGCAAGGCAAGGGTCGTCCAAGCCTCTTTAGTGTTGTCATTTCATCATTAGTTAGTGTAGGACTGATGCCATATGGAAGAAGGCGGAATGGCCTCCGATATCCAGGAACAATAGCAGGTAGGAGGTCAGCATCAACCGGAAGAGGGTCGTAGCCCCACCACTCGGTAAACCGTGGACCTAATCCATCTAACAAGCGGTCAGCTTCTTCCGCAAGCTGTGCCTCACCCGGTAGCTGAAATCGTGCTATATTTGGGGAACCAACACCTTGTATCAGAGTTGGATGAGCCATTTTGCTACTTGGACTTGTTGCAGAACTATCTACACCATCAATTTCTCCCAAATCAACATTTGAGCACGTTGCATTACCCAGGGTAGCTTCTTTTGTCGAGTTATGGTCTAATTTGAAATAAGGATACTTATAATTAGCACCTCTATATAAAACTAACTTAGCTCCAGACCTCCATACAACCACACCTCCAGTTTTTCTCTGCAAGTATGAAACAAAGAACTTACAACAGATTTACTATTGCTATATTCCAAAACTTCTAATCCAGAGTGCATTCTTGTTATTATTATCGAGCTCACTTGACACTCAAACTACAGGCAAATCAAACAAAACCAGAACAAGGACATACAAACAGAACACAAAATTGAATCACCAGTAAAGTAGAAACCCACTTAAAAATCATAATTTCCAAAGATCAGGTCCTAACCTCCAACAAATCATGTGTCCTCTTCATATTAGTCCTGCAAAAATCTTCACAAACAATCTTCACTACCTCCTCCCTCCTCCACCTCTCGTGAATCCCATTCACAATGCCTTCAGTAACTCCAGCTTTACCAACCTTCAACTTCCTTTGCTCCGCAATCCCAATAGTTCTCAGCCTCCTTAGCTCTGCAGTCGACAAAGTCAACTCCGCCAAAGTTGGAACTCTCTCCTTCTTCTTACTTGCTGCCTTCTCTCTCTCTTTCTCTATCTCATCACTCAGCTCATAGTACCTCGCTATCGCATACCCTGATCCGGGTCTCGGAACAGGATTCTCCGGCGTGCTCCAGCTGGGGTCCAACGTGTGCCCGACCCGATTCTTGGGAATTTGGTGAGGCAACGGTACGAAGATCTCTCCAGCAGCTTTTGCACCACTTTCCGATGGCAAGTTATCGCCTTTCTCCTCGGATAAGCCGAGGGAACGGAGCTTTTCGGCGATACGTTGGATGGCGGAGTGGGGTAGTTTCTGAATATCGGAATTGGAGTGGTTAACGGAACAGCGAAAGTGGGAGTTGGAAGAGGGCGTAAGAGGGAGGTTAGAGTGGAGGAGAAGGGTTCTGGGGATAGGGAAAAGTGGCCAAGAAGAGGGCTGTAGAAGGGTTTTAGGTGGCGGTGGCAATGGTGGAGGATAGAGGTGGTTAAGACAAAGCCACATCTTTCATGGGCATTAAGCCAATCCCACTCAGAGGAACACAACTGAACTGATAAGTGAAGACTTCACTATGTCTAGATTTTGTCACGTGATTTGCTCGTGATCCAACGATGTACATTTCGGTTCACTGCTTGCCTTGGGTTAAGATTTACGGTAACTCTTTAAGATATATTTTTTTTGAACCAGTTGAAAATTTAACAAATTTCGATAAGATAATAAGATGATATATTTTCAAAATATCCTTACGTAAATATGGAGTCTCATTAATATCATAAATTAATAATTATATAAACTTACACAAATATAACTAAGATAATTTAGTGAAATATGACTCTAGTAATGTTTGTTTTTTCTTAAAATTTAAGTCTAGTTGGAGCTCATCTCTAACTTTTCTTATTACATCCAAAATTTTTAGCATTGTGTTCTCAAACTACAAAAAAATTATATAGAGTTCTAGACGCGATAAGTGCTTCCTCACGTGTGTAACTGGTTCCAAAGGTACTGTATCGTCTTCAACTTCATCATCAACATTATTTTCAAGGATAGTAGCCACAATTTCTTCTAAGCTCTGGACCTTTGAACATGTATCATTTTCACCCGAGTAATCCAATTTATTAACATCTATTTTGTTGTGATAGCTGAGATCATTAATTATGAGCTCAAGTTCATAATTGTTGTTTTCGCAAGTAGGTTCATCTAAATTTCTTGAGACTTCATCCCTGAACGAATTTTACAGTGTCGAAAACAATTTGCTATTATCTCTTGCTGAACATTAACTGTCCAAGCCGAGACTGCAAGATTGATAGCATCCAAAACATTAATCTTATCTGGATCAGAATGTCCCAACTCATAGCCTTTTAAAATCCTACGGTAAAATCTCCTACGATAGTGCATCTTGAAAGCTCTTATTATTCCAGCATCACAAGGTTAAATTTTTGATGTCATGTTAGATGGCAAGAAGAACAACTCAACATTATGTAACCCTTCACATCTTGGATGTGCTGGACAATTATCTACCGCAAACAAAATTCTTCTACCATGCATTTTTTTATCAAACCAACAGATATGTTCATCAAAGAGCACACGCTATCGCTACTCTTTCCCTTCAACTATGCATAATGCATGTTAAAATGGTAAACTGCATCATTATTCACTTCTAATTTTGCTATAAAAAATCACCTTAGAGTATGTTAGTCTGAGTCTGAGAGACAAATGTGAATCTTGTGTTGGACAATTTTATTCTTTTCCATAAAGTTAGACAATTACTAATTGCTTTTTTTAGTTTTTAATAACTTATTAGTTAAATTACGTAATTTGATCCAAATAAAGATAATAAAGTGGCTCAATTAATGATCTAAATCAATAGGTCAAAGTTCGGGTAGAAAATAGTTCTAACTCAGTGTGGACTGTACCTATATCAGTCTTGTGATGGGGAAGCCCGATATGGATGCTATGTATAAAGGTTAAGGTCTCTTGCAGTTGCTCATATAATCAATCATAAATATAAAGATTCTTTGACTCATTAAGAGAGATTACGTTTTGAGAAAAGTATAGAAAGACCTTACCCGCGTCCCAGAGAGCAGTTCCCTTAAAGACGGTGGTGGATTCGCACTCATTTTGGCTTTGGAAAGCTAGTTTGAAGTTACAAAGACCGAAATCAGGTATTTTTTGCATTTCTTAAATTCTTACCCTTTCACATTCGATCTAGGATGCGTAACTAAGGCATCGTTACGTATTACACGTGATATCAGAGCAATGACGTGATCGGGTGGTTAAAAACAAAGATTTTTTGGTTTTTTCTCCATAAGGTTTTCAGAGATTTAACTTCTATTTCTCAGTTTTTTTTTTGCTTTTTATTGCATGAAAGTAGTATACATATGTATAGCCTTAAGAAACAGGGTGAAAACAAGCTCGGGAGCTTTAAAAATTGCCCAAAACTTGCTGAAAATCGTCATTTTTTGATGGCCCAACGAAGACCGTCAGCGCACAGTACCGCCTCGAGGGGTGGTACGTTTGGGGCATCCGATGCACAGGTTAGAAACGGGTCGACACGTGGGCGCGCGTCTAGAGCGTGCTTCACTGTTGAGGCGCATCGCTGGGCTACACGTGTACTGCATATGCCGCACTCTCCACTCTGCTATAGTGCGCTGGCGCAATGCTAACATCATCTATAACGTCAGCCATACGAAATTTCTACAGTATTTTAAAAAAACACAAATTTTCAGATTTCCCATAAGAGTGCCTCAGGATGTTTTGGGTCAGTTTTCAAATTCGAAAAATTCATAAAGTGAGTTTTTCCATTTTTCTGGATTTATTACATTAGTAATAAATTAAAGTTTAACTCTAGAAAAGGAATTAAGGTATTCTGAAACCGATTTCAAGTGAATTTTCATGTTTTGGACATCACGTGAAGGAGATACTTTAAGTTTTTGTGTTTCAGGTCTCATGTTCAATATTCGGGATCGCATGATAGTTACTTGGGAAAAAATTAAGACATTTTAAAGCCATTTTTGAGTGAATTTTCATATAAAGAACTTGCCATAACGGAAATACATGAGACTTTCATGTCTCGAGTGATCGGTTCAATGTCCGGTGATGCACAATAGTCACTCTACTGAGATTTTTCTTTTACAAAATTCTGAAATGAAATTTCAGAGAATGTCTTTAGCACGAGTGTGTGACAATGAGACTATGCATTCAAGTTTTTGCATTTATTAATGTTACATTGTTACATACCATATGCCCAGAAAGAATGTGAGGATAACATAAAGATGTATCCCTTGTGTTTATAAACTTTTTGAATGCTGATGAGGATGTAGTCACCACAGTGGCCTTAAGTCAGTATTTTAAATTGTTCTGATTACACGTTAGGGGATGTCTCTGGTCTTATGTTTGGCTATTCTGCCCACAGGTGTTGGCTTTACATGAGATTTTGAGATGTTCATAAAGACATTGGATAAAGGAAAGTCGTTGCTTGAATGAATATTTGCTCACAAGTGGTAATGTCATAAGAGTTGATGTTTTATACTCTGATCGCTTTTATGTGGAGGTCTAATTGCATATATTATGTATTCAACCCATAGGTGTTTCATAATATGTATGACCGGATTTTCAATAAAGATATTATTTAATGGCTTTGAGTATCACTATTGTCCTACATTTTTGTTGATTTAAACATTATCATCTTGAAGTCACCTTTTTGGTCAATAAAATCAGTGTCACCATTAAAATGTTGACCAATTTCAATACGAAGAAGTGGATAGAGGATGTATTGAATGCTATGGAGATAACTGAGGTTGATATGGCCATACGGACGAATAGGTCATCTCCACCTACATCCATGAGCTTGAGAGTTCATAAAGTAGCCTATGAAGCCTGGGATCGGTCTAACAGATTATATCTGGTGACCATTAAGAGATCCATACCTAACCATCTACTAAGTGGACGTCCGAACACAGACATAGGGAAGGAGTTTCTTGATAATGTCTCCTAGAGGTACATAATCTCACCTAATGTTGAGACAAGTGTCTTGATGAAAGAATTGTTCTTCATAAGATATACAAGAGAAGGGGGAGTAATGGATTACATATCAAGAATGATTCATCTTCACAATAAATTGAAGATGATAAACATTCCTCTTCCTAATGTTTTCATTGCTCACCAGATCTGAATACACTCTCTCCAGAGTTTATTAATCTGGTGATGACATATTACTCGCTGGATGAGGAATAAGACTTAAATGCTTTGATAGTCCATTGTGTTGTTGAGGAGGAGAAACTCAAGTTTGCTACTCCTACAACCCTCGAAGCAACTAAAGGGAAGGAAAAAATGAAGCCCACTAAGTTCAAAGTAGAAAGTTCAAATCTTCTCCATATGCTGACGCTAGTCAATTCAGTGCTAGTAAAAGTCCTAGAGACATAAAGAAACCAGTAGTATGAGGTTTAAAAGGAAAGACTGAGACCATCAGGTAACTCCTTGGCTTATTAATTTATGAAACTAATTTGTGATAGTCGCATCAAGTATTTGGTGACTATAAAGTGGAACATCTGATCAAGATGCTTCCACAATGTAGTGGTTCATATCCAGGATAAAGCCCAATTAAATGGAAGGAGGAACTGATGGTTGATAGCAATGAAGAAGTAGAAGTAATATCTATGAGGAATGTATGTATTGAACCTTATACAAAGGTTCATTTCGATTTTTTACATGACACATTTTATATGTGATCTTTTGATCAATTTTGGAAAAAGAGGGTTAATGTTTTGTATTTAATGCTTATGTTGTATAGTTTTTTGTTTAATGTAAAACATAATTGTACAACTTTCTTGTCATATGGTTTGTATAGAATGTGTCTTACTCTGAATTAGATATATGCTTCTTCGTATCTTGCTAAACAATTTATGAAATGAAGGACCCTGATGAATGAGAAGTCATACATGGTGTGGCATAAAAGTTTAAGCCACATTTCCAGAGCTAAGATTGAGAGATTGCTCAAGGAAAGCATTTCACAATTTTAGATTATGATGATCTGGGAACATGTAATGACTGTTGCAGGAGTAAGTTGACTAATAAGGAAGAAGAGTCTGAAGTGAATCACACGTTAATACAGTAATCAATAACGATATATAGATGCACAAGAAGGGGGGTTGAATTGTGGTAAA
>JANIPN010000001.1:44546714-44557863 GCA_027478595.1 Erythroxylum anguifugum
GGTAAACCCCCGGTATCCGAACCCACTGGGCCGACTAATCCGGTTCGGGGATCGGTCACAGTTAAGGCTATGCCCCTCTTTGCGGGTGTGTTTAGTGAGGATCGAACCCGAGAGCTCTTCCCACAAACCCAGCTTGTGTTGCCAACTGAGCCACAACCCGTAGGTTAATAATAATCTTAAAGTCCCAAAAGACTTGCTATTGGGTAACTAACATAACAAGAAGAGTATGCAAGATGAATAGCAAGTTCATGTTGAAATACGAGCTAACAAATCAAATTTAATATAAATATGGCATAATTTTTCAATAACATAAAAAAAAATAACACATGCATAAAGCGTAGGAGTAACTCAAATAAATCATAAGACTATAATATGACAACAATCATCATAATATTACATCATCAAGATTAAAAAAGAAGTTAAGATAATGGGGAAGCAAAGGAGAAAAGTCACAAATGTCACTCGCTTGAAACTTGATGACCAAACAAGCATTTAATCACCTTTGCATCCCATCTAACCAAAACAGGAAAAAAAAAACACACATAATACCATTCAACATCATAACGAAACACAAGGTTCAAAATCCCATCCAGATTACAAAAAAATAAGGTTCAATGTCTCTTCTAAATTACACAATCACAGTGCTAAAAGTCTCAAGCAAATTATCACAAACACATGGTTTAATATGCAGTAGATTTACCATCAACAACTTGAGGCTATTTTGAATATGATTTATTCACGTTTAACTTGATCCTCCTCCTATTTTAAGTGTTTGTTTGTGTATTTATATTGGTAATTGTATTTTGAGAAGCTTGAACTGTATTTGTATTATTCCTTGAGGTTCGAGTACTTGAAATTAACTTATGCATATCTATAAAATATCATAAACATAAAGTACAATATAAACACTTAGGATTTAATTACATATAATTATTATAAAAATGTATTTAAGTGACAAATTATAAAATAAGTGCTTCTACTAGCTTCTCTAAATGTTACTTCATATCGTTAAGTTGTTCATAGGAACTTAAATAGTTATAATGTTAAATGATAATTAGGAAATAAAGGTGAAAATTCACTAACAACCCTTTTCTCCCTTCCTCAAATAGGTGATGTGAGTTTGACCTTGTACATCTTGATTATTTGGTCTTCTAATCTTATAGCTGCTAATATTATATGTAGATACTTGATTTTTCAATGGCATTTTTTGTTTTAGCTATATTATACATTAATAATTTATAATAAGCAATTAGAAATCTTAAACAACATTTGCAAATCGAAATAGGTATATAATCGCCTTAACAAGTTTAGGTTTTAGGTTTTCTTAAAGGTTAATCTTTATTTTTGCTTCCAATTTTATTTTTACATATTTCATAATAATTTTGGCATCTCGTAGCTACTTTTACCTTGCTCAATTTGTTTGGATTTTGTTGTTCTTCACTTTAATCTCTTTTTATAGCCATTTTTGGGTCTTCTAGGCATCTTTTTGATCAAAGGAGATAATACAAACTACAGGTTTTCAGTGTACGAACAAACTTAGATGCTTATATAGGATCCCTGATAAATCTCAAAGTCTAACATTGGCAAGTTATTCCTTATAAATCAATAAAATGAGCTTATTTGTAATATACGTGATTTTAAATTTTAAATTCCCATTAGTCTCGGTGATATAATGTGTTACATCCCATTGTGCAAATTCTATATTCTTCCTCACCCTTAGGCATATATCGCCATTGAATTTGATCTTCACCTCTTTTTTCTTGTATTAGATTCAATAATGCAACTCGAATATCCTCCAGAAAATTGGTGAAGCTTTTTATGTGGGACTTTATAAATGAATCCACTAATGTATATGATATGTTATTATGAACAATTTCACATTTTGGTCTTATTCTCACAAATTCCTTCATAAATGTCTGAGGTTCCTTTATTTTAAAGTCATTATATGCCTTCTTTGATAACTTTTTTCAAGTGATCCATTATCGAACACCACTTTTATTGTGTAACAGACAATTTACCACAGCAAACTCTTATAGGTGTGACCTTTGCATAGTTTAGACAAATTTACGTAGACATGTAAGGCACATTTTACATGCTTAACTTCTGAAAAGAGATTTTTTCAATGCATCGACTAAACCTTAATAATAAAAATGAAATAAAGGGCATAACAAGATAATGTAAGCAAAATAGTTCAAAGAGCATATAGAAATGAACATAAACAATATAAACACTTAAGATCACTACTTATTAATCACTTACAAAAATCCATACATTTCTACTTATTTTTAGATCATCACCAAGAAGATTCAAAAATCAATGTTAAGATTGTTAATCCTCTCCCTTAACAATGGCCCAAGACATAAACAGCATATGATTATTTCCGTAACAACTAACTACAAATGCTAAAGCATCTCTAAGGAATGTCTTAAAGAAACATGCATATAGAACGATTTTTTTCTACTAAGAAAATCACAATTTAGTGCATTAAATCTCATATAGAACCTTTTAAACATTATTTATCCAAACTTCTTATCATATTTTGTTTAAATAATGAATTCTCTTCTTTATCAACTCATCGAACTCATGTTTATTAGACTATACACTACAAGAAAACAGTAGAGTGGTGACGGAAAGTTAGTGATGGGATAGAAACCGCTAGAAATTAGCAACGGAAAGTATATTTCCATCACTAAAGGTGTGTAATTTAGCGACAGGAAAAATATTTGTCGCTAAATATGGAGGGAAAGAGTGACGACAATATTTGCACCGTAATTAGCGACAGGAAAAAACTTCCAACGGTAATAGAGATTAGTTAGAGACGGAGAAATACGGACTTGTTATATCGGTCGGTAATATTGTCGTGGGAAAGACAAGACTTTGGCGACGAAATTACAGGTCGTCGGTAAAAGCATCGTCCTCCCGAAGGTCAGTGATTATCGCAAAACGACAGCACTTTTGATTGGGAAAAAAGTGACGTCGTTTTGTTACAATAGGAGAACAAAACGACGTCGTTTTTAACAAAGACGTCGTCATATGTTGCGACGTAAACGACGTCGTCTCATAGAATAAGGGATGCTTTAACGCTAGCCAAAACGACGCCATTTTAGATAGCTTAAAAGGACATAATTGAAGTTAACCAAAATGACGTCATTTGGGTTTAAACCAAAACGATGTCGCTTTGGGTAGATGGAGAACGTTATTTAACCTTACCAAAACAACGTTGCTTTGGTTTAAACCGAAACGACGCCATTTTGGTTAACTTCAATAACTTCATTTTAAGCTATCCAAAACGACATCGTTTTGGCTAGCGTTAAGAGTGTCTTTCAGATAACCAAAACGACGTTATTCTAGTAAGCTTAAAAACCAACCCTTCTCCCCTCCTTCCCCGACCTGGCGCGTGCGTTCTCCTTCTTACTCCTTCGATTGTGGCTCCCGAAACTCGACATCGACTCGCCTCTACCCTCCGACCAGTTGCTGCATCTCCGGCTGGCATTAGGGGTCATCTTCTCCGACAGTGTTGGTGAAGGTAAGGCCGTCTTCTTCGGCAGTTTTGGTGAAGGTAAGGCCATCATCCATGGATGAAATATTTTCTTCTTTTTGGACTTAGTTGTTGACGATGGGTTGGATTAATTGGGTTTTGTTATTATTGTTTTAGGGTTTGCCGTGTAAATAATGGAAAAATGTTGTCAACTTGTGTTTAGTTAGGAATGAAAATTTTCTGCGTACCATGTGTTCGATGAAATGTTTGCTAGTATTTGGTATTAAAAAATGGAATATCCTTGTTATTTTTGTTATGAAAAGATTTAGGGTATTGACCTATACCATTTTCACTAATTGATAAACTAATAAAAAAGTTGAAAGTAATTTAGCCGAAGGATAGTTTGGATTTTAATTTCACAACCTATATCTATTTTTCTCTTTTATGGTTTCCCCAAATAATAAGAGTATAACTTTTCCTCAATAAGGAGAGCATATCAAAGATTGATGTCTCTCTAGTTTTTGAAGTAATTAGAATAGGACAAAGTGAAGAGAGTGGAAATGGAGGCAAGATAAGCACTACTTCTACAACCGAACTACTAAGTATTTGTAACACTAATGAAAATGTTGATGTTTCTTGATTGTGACCTTACTTAACAACTTATTGGATATTTATGATTTATGCTCTGTCTCACTCTAATGTCATCTTTGGTCTTTGATTCTTCTTTAGCAAAAGATAGTGATATATATGGTCTTTAATTATTTAACCAAAAATAAAATCACTTCGTTAAGTTATTTTACAATACCTATAACCATTTACATAGAACAAGGATTAATTATATGGTGCTTCATGTTAACAATGTTAATGATAGAGTTAACAAAGTTTGTTAGTATTACGAAATTGAATAAGGTTTCATATTTAAAATATACTTTACTTGGTTTTATATACGACACGTCGTGTGTACCAAGTTAATTAAGTTCATTAATAGGGACTAATGTTAGTTTATATTTAAAATAAAAATACAAGTTGTGTATTAATGTGTGTAATGTTTACAAAATAAAGTATGGACTAGTGTTGATAATAGTTATATACACGAATTAGATAAATATTATTACATTATATATAGTAGTGTATTTTTCTTCTTATTTCAGATAGAATTTTCTGGGATTCTTGTTTCGACGCCAACATGTATAAAGTATGGGAGAAGCGAGCTCGTACACATTATCACGACTTCATTGGTGTGATACACAAGGCTAGTGCACGACCACATTATATTTTAGAAAAAATTTGGAGTCGTTGGCAGGAGTATTGGGCATCACCTGAGGCAATGTTCATCTCAGGGCGTAACTCCGCCAACAGATGTGGAGGTCTGGGGGAGAGAGAGTCTTCCCGTACATACGGGAGGATCAATAACCCACCACGAGCATGCACAATGACTTGTAAGTATGTCAACTTGACACTTATTTTGTAAATATTTTGCTTTGTTGTATTATAGATAATGATAATGGTATAAATGTTTGGTGCCATATATGGCTGTGTTGAGTTATTTTCTTTGTTCAACAGGGGGAAAATATCATAAAAATACAAAAAATTATATGAAAATTTTTATAAATTATAGTTCACATCTAACAATTTAGGTTATACATATAGGAAAAGTCATTGGGCATTAGACCTACACCTATTTAGTTATTTTTGCACACTCACACGAAGAGCCATGACAGTGTGACATTCATCAACAACCGATGTAGAGAACTGAATGTATGTGAAATTAATGCATTATTATAATTTCTTAATAATAATCCCTTATTAATGTAAACATTGTTTCATAATAGGACCAAATACAACAAATCATTCAGCGACAGTCTCAGGAGGAACAACCTGTAGATGACAATCAGACGTCTCTTGATGCTGCGGGTGGTAAAGACCATCGTGGAAGGATATTCGGGCTAGGTTCATATGTGAACAAATGTTATTCACAATCTTTCATGTCCAGCACAGCAGCGTCTGCTAAGCTAACACACAACAATGAAGTCACCGAGCTTCGGGCCACAATACAAACATTGATGGAGCAGATGGCTCACATGAAAGAGGAGAAGGTGGTTAACGCGAATCAACAAATGGAGCAGATGACTAAGTTGAGAGAGCAGATAGAGCAGATGGCTCAGCTAAGACAGGAGATGAAACATTTAAAGGGGAGGCTTAGCATCTCAGAGCACCCGCGATCACCACGACATTAGCTTTTCCTAGTCATTTGCTTTCAATTACAAACATAAGTTATGTACACTGTAATCTTTTATTATCAATTAAAATAATATTAACTTTATATCATTAATTAATTTTCCAAATTCAACAAATTATATAAATATACAAATTAATTTATTACGCACAGATAATTGATAACTCTTAAAATTAAGCTTTATCACAAGATCATGAAATAGGAAAATTTAAAAAATTCTTACTACTTATTACCGACGGAATATAAGATACCGTCAGAAAAATCAACATATTATATCAACGGAAATCCTAGTTTCGTCGGTAAATTTGAATATTAGTTAACAAGGGAATTTCAAATACCGTCAGTAAATCAATATACTTTACCGACGGTATTTTATATTCCGTCTGTAAATATTATAACACTTCAATTACATTAACTACGGGTTACCGACGGAAAGCCTCCCGTTAGTAAACTTTACCGACGATTTCGTCATTTATATATACCGATGGAATATAGTTCGTTAGTAACTTTAACTAAGGGCATTTTACCGACGAATTCGTCCATCGTTCATTTCCGTCAGTAATTTATTTTACCAACGAAAATTTTCCGTTTACCGACGCTTTGTTCCGACGGTAAACCACTAATTTCTTGTAGTGATAACTTCATATAATAACATTCTATAAATTGTCATATCATCATAATAGCTTCTCATTTAGCCCTATAACATTAGTTTTTAATAACCTATAATCCATACTTTCTCTAAAGTCAACTATCATCTTACTAATTGGTTAGTTTGAGTTCCTTCTAAACTCAAGTAAAAATTCATTTGAAATCTATGTCCTAATATATTGCTTATTTCTTTGCACTTTCTTGCAACTATGCTTGTTTTATGATATCTTCACACAAAAATTTATTTCCAATCTAACTACCATATACCATAAAGGGACGTTGTGGCTCATAAACAACCTTTATTCTCACACCATATCTTTCCATTGAAATATCCTATCCATTTATAATTATAAAATTTTTTATTGCTTTCTTAAACTACTTCTCATCCTTAAACTTCATGCCAATTTCATGTTTAATATCCTTCATATTCACATTTAGATTAAACATAATGTATTTCTTCTTTATGATAGATGTCTCATACTATCCATCATCACTACAAATTAATGCTTGAACTTTAGCATCACTTTCCTCATATTTACTCTAACCATGTGAATTATGTTCTTCTCTTTGTGATTTTTTAAACAAATCTCCTCTTTTTTGCAATCTTTCTTACTATGTCTAACCTTATCCATAATATCATTGAATTCAAACCCATTACAAACCTTCTTATATCATTTCTTCTCATTTTCTCTCGTAGTAAGATATTTTTCATCATCAATTGCATATATTTCACCTTCAAATGAATCATTTCCAAATTCACTGATATATGATAAAGAAATCTTCATCTTCTTATTCTATATGAACTTAGAATAACCCTTCTTCATTCATAGTCCTATTTTGTTAGGTATTAGTTTCTCAATTATTGTTGACATTGAAATCAAACTCTTAATATTCTATTATCAGATTCTCATAATCATGCTTGTAATAGACTTCCAACTTTCTTGTAGTTCATTTCTTAGTTGTGATTAAGCAATGACAATATGTGTTACTGTAAGCTCACCTCTTTTAAGCGTCTTATTGACTCTTTAGAAAATTTGTAAAATATAGACACCACATAATTTCCTTTATCCTTTAATACCTTTTTTTAATCCTAGAATGTTAATTTCATCAATACTCATATCCTCCTTTCTGATCTTGCCCCTAATACATTTACTAATGTGATTTCCTTCTAACATCTCACCATGGTGAAATTCAAAATTTACTAACTACATTACAAATAATTAAAGTATTAGTTATCAAGAAAACATATTAAACTTCATGAGATTGTAAAGCTCTCATCCAAGTCATAACCTCACTATTGTCAACCTATTCTTTTGATTCTCTGAAAATTAAAATTCTTAATTCAAGAATGAAAATTTAAAGTAATGGGATCAGACTAAAAGACGAGTCAATTTAAAACTTATGTCCTTTAGGCTACCATTTGAGACAAATAGAATGAAAATTGAAACTTTACTATAACTTCTAAATCTCTTCTTAATATTTCAAACTATTAATTCTAGATAATAATCACTTACTTGTAATGACATGCATACAAATAATACATAGAGCTCATTTCACCACTTACTAAGATGGAAAGACAAAAATGAAAAAAGAAGACAAGTGTTCTTTATCAATTTAGTGTATAGTGACCAAGAAGAATGGAATTGGATTTCAAATAAAAATACCCTAAAAAGTATTGCTAATCATAAATTGGACTTAAATAAGATACATTTAATTTGTCCCCACTAGCAACTGGCAATAGTTAAGAATTAATTTTCTCCATAATACACGTTTTCTCTGAAGTTACACAATATCATCCTAGTAGAGGCCATACTTTCAATGTATTCTAGCTAAATTTGATAATAATAACTTGAGGGTGTAATTTTCATTATAACTATTTCTAATCTAGGCGCTTTTATTTTCTTCTTAAGCCTCTTAAAGAAGTTATGGCCCTCAACCTGCCAATTAGAGCTACCGCCTCAATAAGAAATCAACTAAAATCCATAAATGGTGTATTACCTACTTTTATTAGGAAAAGTTAACGAAAAATGAATTACAATTTTGAAGAGTACCTAAGATTTTGAGGAGTTGTAAAAGAGAAGGGGGACTGAGAGATGTTGCGATACAAAGATGAGGAAGTTTGAAGGTTTGCAGCCACAAAAAAGGGAGATACTCTTGCAATGGCGGCTACTGAGAGATGTTGGTGGCGGTGGCAGCGAGTCAGGTTACTAGGAAACACTACAGCAGGGGGAGATGTTAGTGGTGCAGTAGTGGCGATTTGGGTGATGATTTTAAGGTTACAAAGATGATAATATGAAAATCTAGTGTTAACAATTTTTTTAATTTAATGATCTAACGCAACTCTTAGTAAGCACATTTCTGTAACCTATTAAATAAGTGTCTGTTTGAACGAGCTTTTGGAAGGTAAATAAGTACTTTTTTCTATCTTAAAAGGTTTTTTTAAGAAAAATGAGTGTTTAATTGTAAAATAAAAAATAACTTCTTTAACATACATATATATATATATATATATATATATATATATATATGACTTTTTTGGCAGTTAAAATACAACTTTTTAAGAATATCAAATTTAGAGTTTCTTAAAAAAGCGTTTTTCAGGTAAATTTTTCAAATCAATTAATAAACCTATTTTTAGTCTCTTTTATCTTTATGTTTTATACATAATTCCTACAATACCCACAAATTGTTATGTATTTAACTATTTATTCAACTTGGATATTTATTTTTGGATTTATATAATATTATTTGGCTTGTTTTATAAGTTTTAATATTTATTTTTTAAATTAGTTTACTTATGTTATAATCTATATAAAAGATTCGGTTAGATATATTTTGATTTATGCTTCATATGGTTTAAAATTATATAATAATTAATATATTGTGCTTTGCATTTTGTTTAATATACTTTAAATAATTTTTATATACATAAATAATTTTTATTACAAAATAAAATATAGTTAAAATTAAAAGTACTTTGTATTTTTATGTTGCTAAACAGTCTATTGTATGAAACTCTTTCAAAAAAGCTTTTTTTAAATAACCGCCAAATAGTCAACTAGCTTCTTAAAAAAGTTCTTCTCATAAAAGATCTACAGAAAAAAGCTCTACTGATAAAAACTTTACTGGCATAAGTCCAACCAAACAGAGGCTAAGTCTAATGACGTGACTTGTCACATCAATACCGGTAACTACAAGGTTAACAGTGTGATAGAGTATTTTATTGCTATTGTTAACAATTTTAATTAGTATTATAAAATTAATTAAAGTTTGAAATTTTATTATAATTTATTTAACATTAAAATATAGAAATTGATATTTCATTAAATTAGTTTATATATTTTAAACGTATTTTTCTTAAACATATGTCTAATGTATTTATTTATAAGGTTGTTAAAATCTAAATGTTGACGTAAAAAAGAATGAATTTATTCATACTTAATGCATCTAATTAAAGTTATTTTTAGATTTTTTATTAATGTGTATAATATCATTTGTTTTCATCTTAACAAGAAATCAATACCTATTATAAATAACATATTTACTACAAGAATTATCTTTTTAAATAACTTATATTTTAATTTATAAAATTTAAATTAGAACAAAACATTATGCATATACACAAACAAAAGACATGATAGATGTTAATAGTTATAAGATCAATTATATTTTGTTATTTTCATGTTCATTTTAATGAAAATATTTCTAATATCTTATAATTATCATATTTTAGTAATGTTAAATTTAATAATTTTATATGATAAAAAGGATATATCTTTTTTATTCAAATTAAATTATTTAAAATATGTTATAAGTAAAAATTGAATATAAATATTAGAAAATACTATTATTGAAAATTTTGAAGATGTATATAATATTAATAAATATTAGTAATTTAAAATGCAATATCATACAGTAATTATAACAGTGGTAACAAATTAAGGAGTAAGGAAAAATTTAAAAAAAAAACATAAGCTGGATAGAGGTTAAGAGCGCGTGGGAATGGCGTTGGTGAGCCTGAGATAAATTAAAGAAGAATACATGCGTAAACATGACAAAGGCCGCACCCGCACCACATGCATACGTTGGACTCGGAGTGAATGTGTGAGGCTCGACGGTCCGCACTTTGAGCCAATTAATGCCCCCACGACCTATTTTATTTTATTTTATTCATTTTGTAAGTACTCCCTCCTATTTAAAATAAGTGTCATTTTAGAAGAATGCATACTTATTAAAAAAGTTATTGAAATGTCCGATATACCGTTATTAATTACATGTTAAAGTGCCTTGAAAACATAATCTGTGTAATTAAGATGTGAGAGAAATTAAAGGGTAATTTTGGAAGTAAAATCATAAATATGCATAAAAAATCACAAACGACACTTATTTTAAATAATTAAAATTCCTCTAAAACGAAACATATTTTTATACAGGAGGAAGTATCTATTTCTATATTTCTCAACTATGATTATTTCCAAGGTGTCACAGTGAATGCAAATCATGTAATGTTAACAAATTAAGTCACTAAACTTACTAACCAAATTAAGTTTACCTCCTCCCCCAAGTCCCGACTCACAGCCTACGACTGACAAACCTGCGACCTGACAACGATAAACCCTAATACTCCCTCTGTTTCAATATAAATGTCGTTTTACAAAAATACACGTTTTTTAAGAAAATTAATAAAATGTCATATATACCCTTATTTATTCCCATAAAGTTACTCCTGCAAAATTAATAACACCGTAATCAACGTCTTAAATGATTGATAAGAAAATAAAATAATT
>JANIPN010000001.1:44605282-44626443 GCA_027478595.1 Erythroxylum anguifugum
CAGCCATGAGGAAGAAGATGGTACCGAGAAGTTCTGAACTGGATAATTCGGAGAGACTATAAAGCCAAAGAAACGCTCCAACTTTGAGATGAAAAGCTGAGCCAAAGATAAAATACACCTATCACATTTCTGTTGCTGCTAATCAGTTTCAGTTACAGGGAACCCATTTTGTTTTTGTGTTATTGGTAGTTAGAGCCTGAAACAGCTTTGTAAATTGTGGGAACAACGATGGGCAATGCACTACCATCTTGGTATGGTATATATTTATTAAACAAGAAAACCTGGAAAAAGCAAAGTCCTTGCAGGTTAGTGGCGGTAGTGGTGGTGAGTGATGGCATGGTTACGTTAATGGAGGATGAACTGATGTAAGACTGACACGTGCCATACTTGTAACACCTGGCTCATCTGATATATACAGTTGGACAAAGTTGTTCCGAATATATATGTAGAGAGACAGTGAAATCAGGTTTCTGATTTCAGTGATTGAAAATGACAAGTGAACAGAAAATTTAATGTTTTCAAACTCGACTAAAAATTAATCAATTAGGTAATAAACAGATAAATTCAGATACTCATTTAGGGTTTGGCCTGAGTTCAGCGTTAATAGTGATGATAACCGATATTGGTGATGAGTAATGTTCAAGTCTATTCAAATTGCAACCATCATGCTTTTGTCATCCATGGAAGGGTAGCTGGATATCAACTTTTATGGCGTCATTATGTCATCTTATCTTATCAAGACAAGCAAAATCAAACAAACCCTTTACTTTTGTCTGCGAAATTAACCAATTCAACCAAAAAGCTAAAACTGCCATAGCCAAAGCTTTCGAGGACTCTTTAAGCGTTACGTCTAATGCATGCCATTCCAGGACAGGACACGAGACAGTACTTGTACAAGTGACCTACGTTTACTATTCGCAGGATCCACACTCCAACACACATAAAACACACTTCAACACACGCGAATCCATAGAAATAGATGATTGGATCAGTGCTTGCTGATGAGGATTGGCTTGTTCGTCAAAAACACTTTGTTGGAGACACTTGGTCATAGCCAGAGAAGCAAGCAAGCAAAGCAATTCTCAATAGCTATATCACTCAAAACATAGTGTTTTAGTGAGACGGACATCACTTGCATTACCTTTATAAACCTCTCTTTATTACCACCAACTTTGTATGTTGAGATATGTTATCTTTCTTTCCTTTTTTGTTTCTTCTTATAGTTTTGTAGTGGAAAATCCAATAAGCAATGGACACTTCTGCTCCCTGATTGATCTTATCTGCTTAATGGTTGTTGGTGTTTCTTCTTTTCGTTGTTGGGTTAAGTTTGTCTAAATTTTGAGTAATAATGTTGCCTCTTTATCAAAGTACACGTACATCAATCATCCTCATCAAAGTGAAGAACTTTGTGAAATGTATACTTGACTTCATTGTTTTTGCATTCGAATCGTATTTCTTTTAATTATGCTCGTATTATCACACATTTTTCACAATTAATATTAACAGTAAGTTAGGCTAAATAACTGATTGAATGAACTTTTGGGAGGTTAATAAGCACTTTTATCTACTACAAAAGTCCTTTTTGAAAAAAATAAGTGTTTAGTTGTAAAATAAAATAGCATTTCTTTAATATATATGACTTTTTTAACAACCAAAATATAACTTTTTAAGAAGCTTAAATTTGAAATTTTTTAAAAATGCCTCTCAAATGGCTTTTTCGGGTAGACTTTTCAAATCAATTAATGAGCCTATTTTTTAGCCTCTTTTGTTCTTATATTTTACACATAATTTTTACAATACTCACAAGCTCATCTTCATATTTATTTTAGGATTTATATAAATAACAGTCAAATAGTCATCTGATTTCTTAGAAAAGTTTTTCCAGAAAAGATTACATAAAAAAGCTTTACTAATACAATACATCAATGATCCTGCAAGGTAGAGACCTTGTAATTACGTTGGCTTCATTACTTTTGCATTCGAATCGTATTTCTTTTAATTATGCTTATATTATCGAATCAAGATTTTCTGTCTAATATTATGGCGTCTTATTGTGTTTAATAAATCTCAGCTATTTATTTATGTAGATCTCGCAAAATACATGACTAAAATTCTATAAGACAAAATAAGAAAGAGTAATTCCGTATTATCTCACATTGTTCACATGCCAATGTTTTCTACACAGACCGCAACTTGGTCAAAAGCATTAGTTGAGGACACACAGGCAGAGGACACAAATGAAAGCAGACAAGACACAAGGGTGCGGTTTCAATATTGGAGAGTACGAAGATCACTGTAGCATTTCCGTGCTCTTTGGAATATTTTGATGATTTAGACGCCTGTGCAAACAGGGACGAATTCGGAGTAATTTGCTTACCAATTTTGATATTTTCTAGTGAAACGATTATTTTGTTGGAAACATGAACAATATAAATTGACTTTCTAAGTCATTGGTTAATGCAATATTTTTAAACTTAACTTCCTGGAAGATAAGATGTTTAAGGTTTAAAAGATTCAACCGGTATTAGATTAAAGATTGAATAAAATTAAAGAATTTTAAAAATTATTTAAAAGTTATCCTTAATTATTAAAAAATTTCATATTCAATTAAAAACTGTTAAATAAAAATTAATTGGTTTATTTTAATTTATAAAAACTGATTTTCTTATTTATGAATTATTATATAAATTTTCTTAATCTTAAAATGGTCCACTATGGCATCTAAATGCATCACCACTTCAATCAAATACAGTCCATGCACTTATTTAAATCAAAGTTTCTGTATGGTGGAAAACACCAAAGAAGACTTTAGATTGCTATTGGTTGGCTTTTTCCCATTTCATGTGGGATCCCAATTTTTCAAATAACTTCTAAAAATTTTCAAGTTTTTAGCTAAAAATATAATAATTTCACTCGAATCAAAAAGCTCATAAACGAATTAAAAGATTGACCGATTTAACGTGTTTGTAGTTAAAGCGATTGAATTAGTTTAATTTTTTAATCATTAATTATGATAATACTAGACCCTAGACCCATTCTCATTGTGTTTTGTTAGATAAGCTACAACCCACTAGTAACATACAAATCAACAATGGTGGGAATGAAGCAAGCCAGATTCCAATGTTGATAATGTAATTAGATAATCAACCACCAAAATTGGACACTAGGCATATATGCTTCATTGGGTACTACATACAATAAATCACTTAACGAACCGATTTAGATTTAAAATTAAGTGATAGATTTGATTTAATTGAGGTTTGCGTGTTAAGAATGTCTTCATTCCTAATTAGTTAAAATTAAGTGATAGAGTTGATTTAATTATGGTTTGTGTGTTAATAATGTCTTCGTTCCTAATTAGTTAAAATTAATTGATCGATTTGATTGAATTGAGGTTTACGTGTTAAGAATGTCTTCGTTCCTAATTAGTTATACTCTCCAAAATTTTAGTTGAGTTGTAACTACCTCCTTACTACAAAACAAGCCTACAATCTCTTAAGTTAGAAATCTCTTTGGCTTTCCTGATTTAAGTGAGGTCGCGGATTCAAACCGTCCTCATGTATGCAGCCGTTTAAAATTTAAAGTTAGAGTTTTACCTCTCACAAGGGACCTCCCCAGTTCGAGCGGGGATTAGTTTAGACGTTAATAGCTTAACGGTGTTTTCTTATAGTTGAGACCCTCCTAAAACACTTCGTGGGCAACAAAAAAAAAGTTAAAAATATCTTCAGAAGGGACTTACTCTACCATACCAAATTGAACTACAGGTGGGAATGGACTTGGAGTCGAAGATGGGTCCAGGCGTATTTGGCCCCAACTGAACTTAATGGATCAAATATAATTAAACTAAACTTCGAGTCAAGATTGGATCACAGAAATTGGCTCGAAGCCTGACCATAAAATGATGTCATTTTATCTTAAGTTTAAGAAACGAGCAGTTGATAATAAAAGAATTTTGCCCAACTTGATTCTCCGATTCGACCCCATGACCTCATTTTAATCTTAAGTTTCAAGTCACTCAAAACGATGTTGTTTTGAGAAATTCTTTGAAACGCAGGGCGATTCTGATGTTTTATAGGCCCTGGGCAAATAAAAAAGGTTCTTATTTTACCTTTTTTCTTTCTTTATGATAATTAAGAGTAGGATTTTATAAAAAACAAAAGATAAAATATGGTCCTTTTGCTACTCTTTATAAAAATCAAGACCTTTGTAAAGAACAAAATAAAATAAAACAAGGTCCTTTTTATTACCTATTTAATTCTTCATGAAGTTGGGTACTGGGCAGGTGCCCTACTTACCTTTGCCCAGAGCCGGCTCTGTTGAAACGATATCGTTTTCAGCAGTTCGAACAAGTTCGAACTAGAAATCGGGCTTTATGTCTATGTCTAATCGGAGCTCATTGATGGATAAATATTTCCTTATATCAAGAGTATATAAAGGATATAAACAAAAAATTTTGGTAGAGCTAATGAAGTAATAATCATAAACGGATACTGATTCATTAGCTACTGACCTGTTGTCCCTTTCCAATGGTTATCAGCTTTCACAGTGAAGACAGAACAGTAATGAACTCGAATTCAAATGGCGTGCAGTCCTTCCTCTCTTGATATTCGTTTGGCTTTGAGTCTCCATGTGATTGGAAAATGGAAAATGGAAAATGGAAAAAAGAAAATTTTTTATTTTGTTTTCGTTTCCTGGTTCTTTTTTCATGGCGATTAAGGGGAAAGCTCATGAGGTAAGTAGGAGGACATCTGTTGAGCATCTTCAGGATGACTGATTATTCCAAATTTAGACACTTGAAATTTTCAAACCTCATTCCTTAGAATTTGTAAGCATACAGTCCGATTCAAACTTCGATCAGAGTTAAACAGTCTAAAACTCGTTCGAATCAGAATCAAAATAACATTGTTTGAATCTAATTAAACCAACCTAAAATTTAATTAACTTGAGTTTAGTCTATCATTTTTTAGTTAAGTTGGGCTTTTTTTGTCAAACAAAAGGGCTTTCCAATGAGCCGAGTTAAGAAAGATTGCATTTTTCTTTCATAAATTACATCTGAACAAGTTCCTAAACTCGAATTCGATTCAAAACTTGATCCGACCAAAAAAAAGAGGCTCAAACCCAAATCCAAATTTTTTAAGGTTTTGCTACGTAAGAAGAGGGTTGAAAAGACTCGAGCTAGGCTTCCAGGCTAAAAATTAGGCCAAGTTCAAATATTTTTGTGCTTCAAGTTGAATCTGAACTCGAGCTTAGTATGATCAAAAGCTTTATCCGTCGACAAGAAGACAGGTTAGAGCATTTTTTGCCAAGACTACTCCAAACATAGCAAGGATTTGATAAAATCTCATTGTCTTCCACATAATTCCCCAACTTGTTACTCGAATGACAAAGAGGGCAATAGAAACTAAATGGAAGATGACTACCTGAACATGGAAGAAGGTATCTGGAAAGCAGCATGTATCATTAGTAGCATATATGAAATACTTTTAATCTTTGGTCGCTACATTCTCCAAGCAAAAATTCCCTATAGTTATAATGTTAATCCAAAATTTTACACTAAATATATCATGGCAATACGTATCATTGAACTTCCTAAGCATAATCCCAAGCTAAATTCCTTATTTAGATGTCATGCCAGACGAGCGAGCCAGTGGATGTTTAAGGAAAGATCCTGAAACTCACTTTTCAACCAATCATCTCGCCACTTCTCGTGCTATGGCGTTTGATTTCATCGGACTACCTGAGGCAGAACAGACAACTCTATAAGGTTGATATCTACTGGGGCGACCATAACCCCACACAGAAGGAATCAGATAGGGAAGTGGTAATTAACACAACATTCTGCGTTCACTGGTGTGGCTGTAAGTCAAACTTGTATGCTTGTATTTCCATGGGCGAGATGAAGACACGCCCGTTTTGAGCCGCATCTCGGAACTGCTCATTGTATCCAAGCAGTTCTATGTCTTCATGCAAAAGATTCAAGGATGTTGCCTTTACGCTGGATACTGAAAGTCCATTGAACATATTGGAAAGATTCACAGGCTGATCAGCAATGGTTGTGCATTGTGATCTGGCTTTGTGACAGTATGAAGTATCCCAATGCCGCCTCTGTAAGGTTAGAGCAAACCGAGCGTCTTCACTAGACTGCTGAGAATACTTTGATGGCCGTGAAACTTTAAGATTCACAATGTGTAAGTCACATGGCAGTGAAGAAGTTAAAGGAGAGAAGGATCGCGGGGGTGGTCGCACGCTTAAATCCTGTGGTTTCTTTGCGATAAAAGTAAGCAGTGGATAGTTTAAGTGAGCACCAATCCGGTGAGAAAGAAGAGAAGGGCTTAGAGGAAGAGGGTTGGAAACAGGACTTGAAGCCGATGAAATATTCAACTCAACATGAATGTGGAAGATCACATTCAATGGGCGATTATCCATCACACCTTGCCCAAGACCACGCCCGTCATCTCTGGGCAACCGACGGTCCAGCATAATCTCTAGCCATCCATCAGTAAGGCTTGCTGCACCTAGTGACTGTCTAGTATGAACAGAGAATCTCTTCCCGTTGGATCCTTGCATGAACGCAAGGGAGGGCATGGGATAGTAATTACCCTGCAACGGAATCTTATCATATGCTTCTCTCCGGCTCATCTGGAAGCCATTTAAATCAGAATAAAAGATCCTTTGGTTATCAAAATCTGTCTTGTATCTAACTATCAATTCCTTGTCAACAAAATCCTGGCCAAGAAGCTCAACGTGATACTCTTTCTCAATAAGAAGCTGCTGTATAGTATCGCCTCCATTATAAATCCGAGTGCTGTAGGAGATAGGGGTATTTTGCCATTCAGTTTTAGGATAAGAATATATTTCCTGCATTAGTGCTCCCCGGGAGATCACCATATGCTCAACGGTCTCAATGATAGGTTTTGCATCACCGTCAGGTTTGAAGAGGTAGGCACCACTTCCAGTACTAGCATACATGCCTATTTCTTCACCCACGTGGTTGTTGGAACCATCTTTATGACTAGATTTCTGCAACAAACCAAGCTTGGCATCAAAAGTAAGAGTTTGAAGTGCATTTTGGATCTCAACCACGTCTTCTCCAACTTTTGAGCAAGAATATGGAGTTGGGCAAGAAAATGCATTAGAAGTTGAGAGGTATTGCAATTTTGCTGGTTTGGCTTTTTCACATCCCACTGCACCATTAACAATGTAGTATATCTGCAATCCCATGGCTGGAACAGAAGCTTTCCAGTGGACTCGATGCCTCCCAGTGAAAATTTTACTTTCATGATGCTGTAGTTCAGGAGAGATCTGGCTTTCAATACAAGTCCAGTTTGAGTCAAGAACAGCAACATCAGGCCTATTAACCGTTACCATCACAACCTCATCTCTAGTTTGCTCCAAGGGATTAAAGAGCACTACTGCATGAGAACTTCCTTCACGAGCACTAATTGGTTTATGTACTGGCTGGGCATCATACTTAGATCTCACCTGTTCCGACTCAAACTGGGACGGATTTTGGTCCAGTTTCTCGTGGCGAATACCAAGAAGTACTTCAATAGCTTTAGACATGAAAATCTGCAAGTCCTGCAAGGAAAGATGCATCCGAGTACCATAATCCCTGACAACATGATCCTTAGCAGTACCAGTCACCCCATCATGATGCTGAAAAAGAGCTAAGTTCCTCCTTGCAGCAGTCAGTTTATATCCGAAGCTTGTGGCTAACTTTTCACAAGTTGCTCTCTGACAATAACCAAGCAACAAAGTCATCATTGTTTCGCTAGCACGAAGGTTTTGTTCTAGTACCCGGTCAACAGCCTTGAAGAAAGGCCTTGAAACATAATAGCCACTCCAATAGTCCTTCTGCCTATCAGCGTAAGTAAAGAAATCACCTGATAAAGACGGAAATCCTACAATCTGACCAGAGCCAATCTCACCAGAAGTTGAGTAGTTCACTATATCAGCCTCTTCACGAAGGGTTCTGAAGTAATCATCCAAAGTACCAAATTTTGCTTCTGCTTTCAAAGTTGGATCAGAATTGATATAATCAAACAACTTTTGGTAGTTCCGGAACTGAGCCTCTGCTTCATCAATGCTGATGTAGCGGAAATCATCCCCAAGAGGAACCAAGAGAGTACTGGTACGGTAGAGAACCGATTTCTTTTTATATTGATCAAGCAACTTCAGCGCCCTCTCCTTTACATTTTGATCATTAGTCTCCACTGGATGTTGTCCCCACGGGCATAATTCATAAAAGAAGCCATGCATCCTAGCAAAATCAAACTGACAGCATATTGCAGGTTCTGGCCCACAAGTATGTGGAATATCGTAAGAATAGAAGGGCATCATATGTGCAAAGATATCAGTCGATTCCTCAGCATCCCAGCTTTGGCGCCATACATATTCCAAGTTCTTATGCAAAGCAAGCTCCTTTTTGATCTCATAGTGGGTCCTTTGAATAAGCATGTTCTCAAAACCCATACGACGGAGAAGATATGCCATGGTAGGTGAGTAACCAAAAGGGTCTATCGACCAAGAATTCTTTGGAACAAAACCGATGGTATCGTTCAACCACAAATTCCCCTCTGTAATCTGACCAACATAAAATGTGCAAATAACAATATAACACCGGTTAGATCCAATTACCGCATCTCATACAAAAACAATTGAGGTTGTCTAATTCATCGAATAGAATAACGTAGTAAAAAGTTCATTAAATCCATATGTGAAATTTCACAACCTTGAAATGACAGAACACAAGGTAATATCACGTAAGAATCAGAAACGACTAAAAGGCCAAAAGACGAGCCTCATAGCAAGGCTTGGAAAGCAATTCAACTCGATGAACACCAAATATAGGTTCACTAATTCCCATAAATAATCATTCCATTGGTCACTTGAAAAATACACGCTAGATTAGGCATGCAGTTTTCTGACATGAGATTACTTGCATAATTGTGTAACTTAACATGCTGTATTAAACATCTTCACCTGAACAAAGAGAACTACATAATAGAATAGCAAGTGGAGATAGAAACCAAAGAATCAACATCCAACAATAGTCATTCAGAAGTCCTAAACACAAAACTTCATCGATGTAACAAAAGAAATGCATTACATAGAAATGGGCTTCAATTAAATACCTGCTCGATTATGGCAAAATAATGTGAATTAGCCTGCATCAAGAGTTTTAAAAAATAGTTAGTCAATTACCATTGTCACTGTGTCACTCTATACACCAAAGTAATGTAAAGATTAAGAAGCAGCATATGCCTAAGCAAGAGAAAAAGAAAATTATTAGCAATCTCGAAATTCTCTTCCAAAATCTCTTACCAAAGAGAGATGACAAATAGGAGGAGATATGCATGTTTGCAGTATAGAAAAAAGAAAATTAATTTGCATCTTCATGAAGGAACTTTCAGCAGTAAAGCATAACATTACAAGTTTTTGAATGGTATACCTCATCATTCATTACCCAGCCACCTCCAACAATTTCTAGTTGTCCATTATTCACTAAATTGGTGAAAGACTGCCTTTTTTCATCTGTTGAATCTCTCCACCATCTTTCCAAATAAGACATCTCTTCCCAAATGAACTTCCGCCTTGAATCCTACAAATCATAATCCGAGCAGTCTGCTTCAGTTTTAATAGCTAAAAAATGATGTTGAAAACATCAAACTACAATATTATTTAAAAAACTCCAGCCTAAAATCATACAAGAAAGCAATCCATAAGCTTGTAGGCATGCAATGATAAAATTTGATAAGCACATGAACTCAATTTATGAGAGAACTCTAAAAGGATTCAATTCTTTCAGAGTAACAACTACAATGAAATGAAAGATTCATCAAGAAGATGATTAAATTCTTTGTATCTATGTGGTAAATGCAATTAGACCCTTAAATTCTTTGTATCTATGTGGTAACTGCAATTTCAACTTCCAACTCAAACAATTAGACCTTAAGTAACAGCTACGAGACCACTTAAAATTATGGCAAGTACAGATTGATTAATCAAACTTCCACAAAATCCATGAAAGATCACATCAATAAAGATAAAGAAACAGAATATCAAAACCCTGAAAATAGAAAAGCCTCAAACTACAAGATAAAACAAACAAATCCCCTACTAAATAAGGATAACAGTACTTTATAACTTGTCACATCCGAATCCAGCCAACATTACAACAGAAATAAATTAGCAGAACAAATCAGTAAGCGCTTAAAAACCAGAATTGTGACCTTAGAAAGTGTCTCCACGAGAGTATCGAGTATAGGCCTGGTTTGCTTCTCATAATACTCATCAACAGTCATCTTCCAACCCGGATCATTGTGAGAATGAGGCACCACAATTACCTTCAACTTCTCTCTGTCCCACTCATCTCCTCTGTAGCTCACTCTCCAACCTTGCTTCCATGGACCACCATCCAAATCCAAAAACTCGATCTTGTCATATAAATCCTTCGTAGTTATATCCACAGTAGAACTCAAAAAGGACCCATTTTGAGCGTTGCCCTTTAATGGCTTCCTGGGCACAATCTTCCTCGGTTTCACGACTCGCGACGAGGATTTGAACGGAGACGACAAAGGCTTTGGGACGCCGAAATGGACGATGGTGATGAAGAGGAAGATGATCGAGATTGAGAGAGCGATAGTGAAGAAGTTCGTAAAGAGAAAGTTGATCAGAGCCGCCCGTTTACGAGACTTTCTCGATGGAAGCTTAGATTTGGCGGTGGAGGACGGCAAGAGTGAATGCCCCCATCCGCCACCTCCGCCACTGCCGCTGCCGGCCCCAATTCCACGGTGTATTTTGCTGCGAATGTAAGTGGAAAAAGGCATGTTCAGATGTTCTTTGGTCTTCCTTACCTCTGTTCCCTTTGTTGCTGAAAACAAAGAAAACAACTTTAAATTTTGTCTCTTTATCCTCTGCTTTCTGGGCTACGTTTCTGACAATCTCGTGATCCCGTCTTGTCTCGCTCTTCCTCTTCTGGGTTTCAAGGTTGTTCGCTTAGGATACTCTAGAGCACTAATCTGTGTGCTTTTGAGATCTAATACTCAGAATCAACAACAAAGTAAACAACTTTATTGTCTCTTTATCCTCTGCGTTCTGATAACATCATGATCTTGTCATTTCTTGTTCTTCCTCTTCTGGGTTTTCAAGGTTTTTCACTTGGGATATCTTCTTGAGTACTAATCCGCGAGCTTTTGAGATCTAATGTTAACAATAAAAAAAAAAAAGGATACGGAGAGTAGATTTTGCAGTCTTCCAAGTCAAGACAGGGATTTCGGTCATCTGTACCAGGAGAGATTGTTTTTCTGTTGCTGTGGAAAATGTGTGTTTTATATGTAAAAACTTGTCTGGATCCACTTATGAAGATACTTCGGAAATTACTATTTCAAGTTTCAACAGAAAAAGGAGAGAGAGAGAGGGGGGAGAAATTAATATTGAAGTAATCATTATTTATATGAAAATTTTAAAAGTTGATTAATTAAGCAATCATGTTAGATTTTGATTAAATTGTGCAGTAGTTGCTAGAATTTAATGAATCAAGTGGACTTATACAAACCACACCTTGAAAAAGGATTCTTGAAAAACTTGGAGTTGGTACTTCTTTTCACATTATTTTTTGTCTTAGATCAGGGTATCTACCGGTGACTAATCTCTTCGCTGATTTGTAGGTACCTCACAAGATGGGACAGCTAACCCAAAGATTTAAGGCTGCTCCATACCTAAAATCAAAGATCGAACCCCTGACTTTTAGTTAAGGATGGATGAGTCTCTGTCACTCAACCACACCCCTTAGGTTACTTCTTTTCACACTATTAAGAATAGGAAAATAATGAAAAAAATTAGATTCAATTGTCAACTCCTCTTATCGAAAATAGGATTGACTATTGAGCCATAACACATGGTTTTATAAAAGCGAATGTCTTAAAAATAGGAATGACAAGAAATTATCGATTCAATCGTAAAAATTTTAAATTTATTAAAATTTTAATTATATTTTAACAACTTTTATTGTTAAAAACTGAACAATTTATTAATTAATTGGTCAATTTTTGTAGATTAATAAGTTATTATAAATTAATAACTTTTTTTCAATTAAACCTAAAAAAAATTGATGATCAAAGACAATCTCTTTAATTAAATTTAAATTTTTTTAATTTTGTTCAATTTTTAAATAATTTTATAAAAATTAATTAAATCTTTTTAGCTTTAAATCTCATATATTGCCAATTTCAATATGATTTTTAAAACATTAAATAAGGTCTTAACATATAAGATGAGTTGTATACTCCATTTTAAAATGAAAATATTAATTTAATTTATAAATATTAAAATTTTAAAATTAAAGGTAATGATAAGTCAAATATTATTATAAAACTGGGTTAAGCTTGAATTTTACAAATTGACCTCATTTTTTAAGTTAAAGAGAATTTAAATTATTTGAATTAAATTTCAAGTTAGTTACTTAAATTTAAATTTGATTTCAAACTCATTTAATTTAAATTTAGTTTATTGACTTGAAATTGAATTAAGTTAAATTAAAATTACAAACCTATTTAAAAATATTGGAATTTTCATATAACAGCAAATTAAAAGGTTTTTCTTTTGTCTTCGTAATGGAGTGACTAACATTGTAATAATTTATAATATAATCATATATTATGAAAATTCACTCCACCAACTAATAGGGATGTCCATGGGCCTCATTTGATGGCCCACAAGCCAGTCCGTGATCCGACATGTCGGAGTTAGCTGGCCCGTCTTTTTTTTTCGGTTAAAAAATTTACAAATGTCGTCGTTTTTGTTATTCCGATCGAGTTGAATTGTTTTGGGCTGTGGCCCAATCAACCGAGGCGAAAATTGCCAAGCCTACCAACTAAATAAGACTCAAATTGAGGAATAGATTTAGAGGTACTTATAAAATTGCTGCACTTTGTTTGATGTCACATAGACACCTCCAATAAAGTTGGAGGTCAAGATATACAAACAGTGACATTAACATATACACATATACATATATAAATAACTTACCATGTTTATCCTATATATATTCTTACAAAAACAAGATATTTGTCACTTTTTATAAATATCAAAATAAAATATAGAAAATAATATATTAAATTAGAAATTTTTACTAAAAATAGATAAATAAGAAAATATTATTAAAATTTAAATATTTTCTTTATACGTTACTAATTAATTTCCTTTTGTATAAATATCTAAAATAATAACATAATCTTCTTTTAAAAAATTATTATTAACAATTTAATACAATTATTTTGTACATACAATCTTTTGTTTTATATAATTTTAATTTTATTAATAAATAAGAAAGTAATAACCCCCCAAAACAGCATCCAGTTCTTCCAGTTCCTGTTTCCAAACAAAACCCTTAACGACCAATGAAACATTGGCAGCTGAGCGGTCGTCAGGCTTTTGCGCGATAACAAAAAGATCAATCTGTGCTTCTTCTACTTTTCTCTGATCCAATTCAAGCAGCCAAATCGAACGTCTTCTAAAGGTAAATCCATCAAATTCTTATGCTTGGTTGCATCAAATTTGCCTTCTTTTATCAGTATTTCAATGGTTCAGCCGTTTTCTACATTTACGGTTGTCATTTTAGCCTCCTGTTATTAGATCTGCTTTTCTTTCTTCTTTTGTGAAGAAATTTACCTGCTTGTTTATTGCTTCATTTTGTTACTAGATCTGGTTTTCCTGCTTTTTTTGAGATGGTCTTCCTTTCGAGGAGTTGAAACTATATGGGGTTTTCCTTTTCTTTGTTTATGTCATGATTCTGTTAAAGATCGAATTTTTATGGCTAAAATCAAAGTTTGAGCTAGCAGCTTTGGCCAATAACCAATGATGACGTGAACTCGGTTTTCTTGTTGAAAATTTGTTTGTATTTGTGGGTTATATGATCGAATGGCCAACATTTGGATTCAGGGAAAAGTTGGTTGGTGAAAGAAAAAAGATGCCAGGGCAGAAGATTGAAACTGGTCATGAAGATACCGTTCATGATGTGGTCATGGATTATTATGGGAAGCGTATAGCTACAGCTTCATCTGATACGACTATCAAGATCACTGGCATTAGTAACAATTCTGCTTCGCAGCACCTTGCTACATTGAAAGGTCATAATGGCCCTGTCTGGCAAGTTGCTTGGGCACACCCAAAGTTTGGGTCAATCATTGCTTCGTGTTCCTATGATGGGCAGGTAATAATATGGAAGGAAGGCAGTCAAAATGATTGGGTGCAAGCTCATGTTTTCAATGATCATAAGTCATCTGTGAATTCCATTGCCTGGGCACCTCATGAACTTGGCCTCTGCTTAGCTTGTGGATCATCTGATGGCAATATATCAGTCTACAGTGGAAGGACTGATGGCAGCTGGGACACAACTAGGATAGACCAAGCTCACCCAGTTGGGGTCACTTCGGTTTCATGGGCCCCAGCAATGGCCCCTGGGGCCTTAGTCGGATCTGGTTTGCTCGATCCAGTGCAGAAGCTTGTTTCTGGTGGTTGTGATAATACTGTGAAGGTGTGGAAGCTGTCTAATGGTACTTGGAAGATGGATTGCTTCCCTGCACTCCAGAAGCATACTGATTGGGTGAGGGATGTGGCTTGGGCACCCAACTTGGGCCTTCCAAAATCAACAATTGCTAGTGCTTCACAAGATGGAACAGTGGTCATATGGACTGTGGCAAAGGAAGGAGAGCAATGGGAGGGTAAGGTTTTGAATGATTTTAAGACCCCAGTATGGAGAGTTTCGTGGTCATTAACTGGAAACTTGTTGGCTGTGGCTGATGGGAATAATAACGTAACATTGTGGAAGGAGGCGGTGGATGGTGAGTGGCAACAAGTGACTACGGTTGAGTCGTAGATCTTAGATCCTGCATCTCTTGTATTGTTTCGATTTGGTTTTACCCGAATACTTCACTTGTAAGGGTTAGGTATCATTGCGCTTGTCTACATATTTAAGATTGAAACAAAAAGATGTCATTCATCTTGAATTCTTAATTTTTTATTCCTTCAACAATTCTTGTTTTACCTTTTACATTCCATTTGAACCTCCTGAATGCAAAATTGTCCGTGTTTTTTTCTTTTCTGTTTGATGTTACTACAAGTTTTAGTACTGAATGTAGCTGCCATGAGTATTGCTTGTGTATCCAGTTGCTACTGCTGTCATTCACAATCTGCTGGGTGCAAAGCAGATGCAGTGAGAAAGAATATCCTATCCAAATGTGATACTGTGAGTGTTTCTATTTACCAACCACACTCTATCTTGATGTATCAAGTGTTTCGTGGTTCCCAAATGTCTGTAAACTCCCACAAACATACTGCTGTCATGCTCGCGAAAGATCTTGTGGAAGTTATTGTATTGCTGAAACGGTTTCTGACTCACTGCTTTAATGTGATTGTTGTGTGCATGCACTTTGCGGTTCCATTCACAATGGAGCAACTAATGAAGGTTTTTGATGGTGTTGGTGAACAATTGTTGCTCATAGCACTATCAAGTGCCTTCTTTTCTGTATGTGGTTAAAGCCAGTTCATGGCATTTAGATTTTGTCAGTTAAAAAGATAGTGTTGAGTCCTGTATCTTTTCTTGGTACTCGTCAGCAATAGCTTGCACTAATCTATAGTTTCTCTTTTAAGCTCTTTGTTTTTGAGACATTATAGGTAGAGGTGGCAATGAGTCGGCCAGTCTAAAAAGCTTGAAGTCTGATTTGTTTAAATAAAATAATGTCATTTATCCCGGTTTAAACCATATTAGTCTGAATTGTTTGAGCTCGAATTCGATTCAAAATCTAGAAATTTAGTTTTTCAAGTATATATCTAATATATTCTTTTTATTTTCAAGTTCAAATATGACTTATTATAAAAATTTTAATAATTATATAAAATATAATTGTAACATAATAACATTGACTTATGTCTTGTCACATAGAAATAATCATAGACTGCTAAAATAAAAATATAATTTTAAGAAGTCCATAATAAAATTAGATCGAATTAATAAATATAAAATTGTATAATTATATTTATTTGAACATTAACTAAGTTAGGATTCTTTAATTATTACCATTTATGAACAAATTATCATCTGTAACTGTAATAAATAATTAAAATAGAATAAATAATTAATAAATATAAGCATTTATTTATATAGTTTTGCATTTTCTATATTCTTTTTTAATAATTACGTGAATGAGAAATTATTAGAAAACAATTATAATTGTTAGAGGGTATTATGGGAGAACCAACCATCCTAAAAATTAGCTTTAAGGGTGAGAAAACCTAAAAGCCTATAAACCCCACATCAGGCTCTCTTATTACCGCCGCGGGACAATTAAACTGTAACATTCCACTACATTTTGCAGCCTAGGCATCAGTGGGCTGGCTGCGCGTTAGACTTTTTCTAGTCCTGGGTGAATATTGCTATATCACGCGTCACCACCCGCTCACCCACAGGCCGACTAAGCATTAGACCTTTTCTAATCTCGAACGAACACTACAATACTGGCATCACTACCCATAGGCATGGCACAAAAAGTTGAAGGAGTAGTGTTAACTCTGATACCAATTGTTACAGGTCTTATGGGATAACTAATGTCAAAAGATAACTGAAAGGGTGGGAGAGCCCATAAACCTATAAACTCCACATCATCCTATCTTATTACCGATGTGGGATAATTAGACTATAAAAAGTTGACTTGGTATAAAATTCCATTTTGTTGGATTATGTAGTATTTTTGGAAGATAAGATAATATGGAATGAAGGAATCCTGAAAAATCCGAAAGGGTATAGTAGTTTTGCAAACTTTCCATTTCGTTTATAGCAAACACAAAAAATCAGAAAAATTAAAAGAATCAAAATTAAATCAACACCGAGATTTGTTAACGCAGTTCGCACACTTTGCTTATGTCTGTGGGGCCCTCACTCAGCTTAATTACTTTCGCATAAGTACATTAGACTTACCTAAGGCTTTACTGAGCCGACACCACTCAACCCTTGACACTATCTCTCAACCTCACTTTCTGCGAAAGATTTTCATACCTGATAACACGACCAACTCGTGTTAACCTCTACAGAGGATTTATTTCAACAATCTATTAATTGAAAGACAATAAATAAAAGACTCTAAGTGTTTTAAAAAATTAATAACAAAATATGATATTCAAACAAAACAACTTCCCTATGGGTTTAACTCCTACAAAAAAGATATGAAAGTTGTTCCCATACTATAAGTTGATTCATGCAAAACGCATAACAAAGTTACGGCTGCACAATCACCAAACAACCCACGATAGAAGTCACACGCAACACACTAATCAGTCTAACCGTGAGCCACTCCACAAGGATAACTGTCTAGCATGAGCAACCCCCACACAATCAGTACATAACTGTGGATCTTTCAATCATAAAACACGCACTGCACACCTTTAATTGCTATCAATCAAGCAAAGATTACACCACGAAAAGCACATAAACATGCAACCCACATCCAGGCGTCAATGCAGCTGTATAGGACACCCACAGCCACAATAACAACCCATCATTCAACACACCAAGATATCTCACACCTAACATCAGTTCATCATTAATCCAGCTGCACACATTCGAAAATAACACTATCAAGATCTTTAATGTTATACGCCTATAGACCTTTCAATGCAAGTTTTCTAATTCACCAAGGACATGGCAAAACCTATGTTCCCAACATCACCAAGAGGTCTTCACTCCCACACACAATATGGATTGCACACACTTGATTTCGATACACACACATTTCAATCAAAGCACTCACAATACACATCAAAGCCATCAATCGTAGGTCTCACACACCCAAAAACTGCACACCTCAGTTTTTTCACAGAAATCAATTAATTCACAAGAAAATTCTAGTGATGCCTTTCAGCCACACATCAACGTAATCCACCACACATCTTCTCAAGATACACATATATTCAAGATAGGATTCTATAACATCTAGAATATTATCTAAAATAACTTTTTGAATTCGAGTCAAACAAGGATTATTGGTTAGCTATCATCATCCAGTTAATATGTTATAGGTCCAATTAATAAAGAATTCCAAAACTAATTACTTATATATATAACATATATCCTAACAATCTTCTTTTTTTGGGCATTGTTTGTCACAAATTTGAAACTCCCTCTAATTAACATAATTGGACTTATAAGTATCAAATTCACAATTCATAGGAAAAATACTCCCCCTAATCAAGTATCAAGTTCCAAAGAATATCACAATTATCTAATCATCCAAATTTCTCCTCCGTACAACAAAAAGATGCCAGAAAGCAAGAAGAATAGCCACACACATACCTAAAAATATCCTCCTGAATTGAACAATTACCAAAAATAATATGATGTCTCCCCCTTGGGACAAAGAGTGTCAAAATGAAGAATGTCTTAAAAATAATTCCAAAATGATGCCCGATTCATGAGAGAGCTGAAGCTTGATGAGGATGGGGATGGATCCTCGGTGGAGTCAAATAGAAGCCAAAATGTAAACTACTAAAAAGATGGGACGACAATAGCAACGTAAAAACTAAAGAAGAAAAATCTTTTTTTAATAAATAACATCAAACTATACTTAAAAAATGTAAAGCATATAGTCTCTACGCCCCTCAAAGAAATTCAAACCTGGCCTTATTTCTGGTCATATTATCTTTGTCTTCAATTTCTTCTTCTAAAGTAACTGACTTATCCTCTGTCTAAACAGTTTCTTCATTAACAGTAACTAACTGTGAATTTAGACAATTTTTTATTTTTCTTTCACAACGTCTTTGTGCTTATAATTGACCCTTTCTAATCCAAGTGTGCTTCGGTACCATAGGCTGCTGCTGAAAATTTAATTGAGAGTGTCTAGATAAACATAATTCTAACGATACCCTTCAACCACACATCAACATAATCTGCCACACATCTTCTCAATATACATATCTATTTAGGATAAGATTCTATAACATCTAGAACATTATCCAAAATAGCTTTTTGAATCCAAGTCAAACAAGGATTATTGGTTAGCTATCATTATCCGATTAATATCTTACAGGTTCAATTAATAAAGAATGTTAAGACTAACTACTTAGATATATAACATATATCCTAACAAATCTTAAATAAGATAGAAGTCTAAAGGGGATAGGATTTGTTGGAGATAAACTTGTTTTGGTTTAAATTTAAAGTATTTATAAATATAAGTTTGAACTGAGTTTTTTTTATATAACTTAAGTTCAACCCATTTTAGGCTTAATTTTAACCTAAATTCAATATAAAAAAAGTAATTCTTAAAATTTAAGCCCCTCTAATTTTGAGATTTTGTTCATCAAGTCATATGGACTGAATATATATCTTTAATTTGAAGTTATAAATGAAGAATCTTTATCATCTCCAATTATCTTTCCACTTTTAATATGATACTATGTTCAAAATTAGGTGCAGTGTACAATTTATAACTAAGTTTATCCAGAAAAAAAGATAGTTTGAATAATTAACTAATATGCATAAAATCATATTTACAACACAATTTTTTTAAAAAAATGAATTTGTGATATCTACCCTAAATTAAAAAGTTAATTATCAAACTTTTTCTAAAAATTTATAAGGATTTTCAAATCTCCTTGATACAAATCCTCCTTTTTAATATTAAATTTGACACTCACAAATTAAAATTTTATTTTCTTTTTATAAATTCTTATTAAAACTTAATTCAAAATTCATATTTTTAATATCCAAAATCCCCTTAAAATCGACCTAAGTTTTAAATAAAAATTGTGAATTATTCATAATCTTAATCTTTGTTCTTATCATTTCAGATTAAATGTTGTATTAATGCGAATTTTTATTCTAATATTGTTTATAGCATACAATAATTAAAACACTTAATCAGTTCAGTCGGTTCAACTGTAAAAAATTTGAATTGACTAATTTTTCAGTTCAATTTTCAACTTCCCATTCCATTAAACTTCAATTAATTTTTATTTAACAATCTCTTTTTTCAATTAAACTTCAAATTATTCGATAGATAAGGACAACATATTTCAAATTATTTAATTTTATTTAATCTTGATTTTATGACACTCTAATATCGATCGATTAAATCATTAAATTTTAAACCTCTTATTTTATCAATTTAACTTACGATCTGATTTTTATAACAGATAAAATATAACTCAACAAACACTGCAAATCGAATTTAAAACAATCAAAAACTTAAAATTATATATATTCTTACAAAGATTTGAACTTATTATTGGTCATATTTTTATATATCCCCAACACTAACCATTAAGCGAACACATGAAAGGTTACAATTTTCTAATTCTCTTACACTAAATCTAACTTTAATATGCTTCTTTCAGAAATACACATAAGGAAGAGGTGTTCATAATTATTTGGAGTTTATGGACTCACCGTAATGAATTTGTGTGGCAGCGGAAACTCCATGATAAATCCTTCATTATCAGTCGAGCCAGAACAACTCTGTTGGAATGGAAAGCAGCACAGATGAAAAACAATCTCTCATCTAGACAACACCAACACTCTCGATCCAAATGGAAAGCCCTACAGTCGAACCATTTTAAATGTAATGTTGACGTGGCGCTATTGACGAATGGTTTTTATGGATTAGGCATTATAATCCGTAATTCTCAAGGGCATGATAGTGCTGGAAAATTAATGATTTTACTAAGATGGCGAGACCCACAAATCGCATAAGCTTTATGTTTTCGAGAAGCTCTAAGTTGGATCAAGACATTATCTTTTTTCCCGATATGTATAAAAATTGAGTGTCAAATAATTATGTAATTCTTGACATCTACACATATTTTCTTCTTATTTTTCAACGATTATTCAGAATTGTAGAGCTCTGTTTAATAAGGATCGATTTATTTCTTCTGTTTTTATTAGGCAGCCAACGAATCAGGTTGCTCATTCTGGTTTTGAATGGGGGTATGCCTTCCACTTTTTCTGTTTGAAGTTTTATCTTTTGATATTAATAATATTGGCTTAGCGAATTAGATATCGTTTTAAAATAAAAAATTTAAGGAATTGTTTGTTTCCGTTTTTTTCTTTCGTTTTTTGTTGTCGTTTTTGTAAAAAAACAAGTAAATGAAACGTGTTTGGTTTATTCTGT